>PVJO010004936.1:8638-104088 GCA_004026905.1 Hystrix cristata
AAAGCAAAGCAGGGGCCATCACAATCCCTGACCTAAAACTATACTACAAAGCTACTGTAATAAAAACAGCATGGTACTGGCACAAAAACAGACCCCAGGACCAGTGGAACAGATTAGAAGATGAAGAAACAGGTCCAAACACTCTCAGTCACCTTATCTTTGACAAAGGGGCCAAACAACCTCACTGGAAGAAAGACAGCCTCTTTAATAAATGGTGCTGGAAAAACTGGCTCTCCACATCCCGAAGGTTAAAACTAGACCCATATCTCTCCCCATGCACTAAGCTAAAATCAAAGTGGATCAAAGATCTAAATATTAAAACAGAAACACTAGATCTATTGGAAGATAGAATAGGTTGAACTCTTGAAGACATAGGTGTAGGCAAGGACTTTATGAACAAATCCCCAGTTGCCCAGGAAATACCACAAAGAATCAACAACTGGGACCTGATCTTATTAAAAAGCTTTTGCACAGCAAAAGAAACTACCAACAGAGTGAAGAGACAACCCACAGAGTGGGAAAAAATTTTTGCCAGCTATTCCTCTGACAAAGGACTAACATCTCGAATATATAAAGAACTCAAAAAAATCAGACCCCTCAAATTTAAAGACTCAATCCAAAAGTGGGCAGCAGAAATGAATAGATACTTCTCAGATGAAGAAGTAGAAACAGCAGATAGACATATGAAAAAATGTTCAACATCACTGGTCATTCGAGAGATGCAAATCAAAACAACCCTGAGATTCCACCTCACTCCACAAAGAATGGCTAATATCAACAAATCAGCCAATAACAAATGCTGGAGGGGCTGTGGAGAAAAAGGAACCCTTCTCCACTGTTGGTGGGAATGTAGACTGGCGCAACCACTGTGGAAATCAGTGTGGAGATTCCTCAGGGAACTAGGACTAGAGATTCCATTTGACCCAGCTAGTCCACTTCTTGGTATCTTCCCAAAAGAATTAAAAGCATCATACCGCAGCGATATATGCACACCCATGTTTATAGCAGCACAGTTTGTAATAGCTAAATCGTGGAAGCAGCCCAAACACCCATCAACAGCAGAATGGATAAAGAAAATGTGTTTTTTTTATACAATGGAGTAGTACTCTGCCATAAAGAATGATAAGCTTGAGATATTCCTAGGTAAATGGGTGCATCTTGAGACCATACTCTTAAGTGAAATAAATCAGACACACATGTTTAAATACCACATAGTTTCTCTGGTGTGAGAAACTGAAGTGTGTATAAAGACTAAAATGTATTATATTAGGAAAGGGAAGAAAATGTCCAAATGGGAAAGGGAACAAGGGAGGGGGAAAGGAACAGAGGGACAAGAGAAATAAGAAATGGAAGTAAAAAATGGAAACAAAGCTTTTGTAAATAGGGAGGGAGAAGGGGTGAGGGGAGGGGAACGGGAAAAAAAGAAGCAACAAGATATGTCATGTAAAGGTACAAATCCCCTGTGATGAATGTTATCACTATGTACATCTAAAATGTACCATTAAAATAAAATTTAAAAAATTAAAAAAAATTGAAAATATAGATACTTCCTGTATTACATAAATTATTTGAAACTATATAAAAACATTATTTGTCATCCAACTCATGAGGTTAATATAGACACAATTCCAAAACCTGACATGACCTCAAATTTTTAAACATCTAAAAATAGACCAATATTGAATATAAATGTAGGACTAGAAGTCACAAATGGAATTTAATAGACAGATTAAATGTATAAATTAAATTTCCACTAAAAAGAAATGGAATCTCTCCCCAGGGTACCAGGCTCATGGGGAATAAGCAGCCAGGAAGAGGGCTAATGATTTGTCGAGCGCCACCCAGGTGCAGATGTATGATGAGCTCACAGTCTGCTCCAACAACTCTGAGATATGAGGATGCTTGGATTTCTCTGCAGCAGATTCTTTAGAAAATATCTCTTCTCAGGATGCCCTTCACTCCATCCCCAACTTTACAGAGGTAGCTGTCATGTTCACACAGAGTGGTGACCCTTTCCACTGGTCACTGATGATTGGTCCAGGTGATCAATAATTGGTCCAGTTGCTGGACCCATCATAGTTCTTTCATAAGAATTTGGAATTGAGCTGGACATGGCGGCACATGCCTGTAATCCCAGTACTCAAGAGGCTGAGGCAGGAGGACTGCCACAAGTTCAAGTCCAGCCTGGGCTACATAGTGAGTTCAAGACCAGCCTGGACTGCACTGTGATAGTGAGACCTTCTCAAAAAAAAAAAAATTGGAATTGAAATTTTAATCCTTTTCTCCAGAGAATATATACATGTGGAAAATACAAAAAATGAGATAAATATGCTGAGAGAGATGGAGAAAGAGAGAGAAAGAGAGAACAAGAAGCACTTCATTGCTGGGTTCTCTACAGGAGTGATGATGGATGGGGAAAGCCTAGAATGGAAGAGAGTTAAAGTTGTTGGATCTCAAAACAAAAACCAGATAAAGGTTGAGCGTGGTGGTGCAGGCCTGTGAGTCCAACACTTAGGAGCCTAAGCAGGAGGACTGCTGTGACCTCGAGGCCAGCGTGAACTACCTAGCGATTTGAAGGCCAGCCTGGAATACCTAGCAAGACTTGGTCTCAAAGAAACCCAAAAGCAAAATAAAGCAAAAACAAACAAACAAACAAAAACAGGTAAAGCTTTTCAGTCAGTCCAGAATGGAGGCCGAAATTTTGGTGGCCCCAATTTCCTGCTGCGTCTGAATCCCTGATCTTAACTGTCCCAATGGACCTCAAATCAATCTCCTTTTGGTCTTTGGCTGGCTTGAGTAGGTTACTGCTGCTTGTGGTCACCTGCACAAACTCATATACTTCACTTTACAGAGGAGGAAGCAGAGGTTTAGGAAGTGGAAACCACATGCCCAGGCCCACAGCTGGCCTGAGATTTGACCCCAAAGCCATCCACCTCCCAAGGCTGTGTTCTTTCCATTGCATCTATTAGCAGGAAATTTGGCAAAAATCATCTAACAGGAGATTCACAACAATTCAACATATGTTCTAAATAAAATATCTCACAATTAGGAATACATCTAATTAGTATATCTTATATGAAAAGGGGAAGTGCAAGAGTTAACACTTTAGGAAGAGACAAGTGGAATTCAGGAGCCACACTGTTTCTTAGTGGGGAGGCCGGCCAAGTGGAACCCCAGGGACCCCAGAACCAGAGTCTTTGATGTCATCCCTGAAGCTACAGCAGCCTCACTGTGGTCTGTGGGGTGAGCCCCGGAGGTCAGGGAGGGGAATGTCCCCTATATCTGTAGAAACACCATCCCAACCATGAGCTCTCAGAGATGGCACAACAGCAGGGATTCCACCCCATCCTACACTCCAAACCCACTCGACATAATTTCCAAAAAGAAAAAGTGAAATCTGCTTGATGAAACTCCCAAACAAGGAGGAGGTGATGGAACATAAAACCACCCAAGATGGGTGTGCGGGGCAAGTGTGCGATGAAGAGGAAAATCTCAAAGGTGAATTCCCAGAGGCTGAGGGATGTGACTTGACCACCAACACCAGTGGAGAGTCAGACCTAAAGTCACAGGGCTACCCTCCCCAACACCCCATCACCTCTGCCATTCGGCTTGCACACTGGTGTCCCACTCAGCCATTTGGCATCAGCAGGCACTCGGTAAAGATTTTAGAATGAAGAAGAAGTCACGGGGCAGATGGAAATACCAATAGGGCCTGTTCTGGTGGAGGTAGAAACAATTCACCCTGGGTCCTTTCTGTGCCATAGTCAGTGTGGGCCTTTTGGGAGGATGGCCCTCGAATTTATGCTCCTAGAAAGGACCCCGAAGGGCAGTCTCAGCAGGTGAGGCACAGACGGGGCACTCGAGGGAAGAGGAATCCTGGCAGACGGGCCCCTACTCAACCTGGGCCTCCTTCCCGGCACCTCTGCTCCCTCTGGCCCCTTCCGTGGACCCTTGCCCAATAACATACACGCGTGCGTTGCCCCTTACCCTCCTCATGACCTTCCCCTCCGACCACCATGCTCCTCAAGGGCAGTCTGCAAGAGGAAGATGTTCAGGGCATCAAGTCAGCCAAAGATCCAAAAGCCCGGCTCTGCAGAACCTCTTGCCATATTGACCACAGCTCCATCTGTGTGTTCTCAGGTCTGACTCCTGAGAGAGCGGACCTTTGACTGGGAGGACTGTGTCCCTCTTATCTCACCTTGGACATGTCTGCATCTATATCGGACTGTCTACACAGGGAAACAAAGTGATCCCACAGGGACAGGGGTGCATACTGCTGCGTTCTTTTTGGATTATTACTTGAGTTAGCTCTGTACCCAGAGGTGCTGGAAGAGAAAAAGGAGAAAGACCCAATGTGGGCAGCCAGAGGGTAAAAAAAATCCAGGAACAGAGTATTAATAAGGCAGGTGAACACTTATTAAATATAAAAATAAAGCCAGGCAAGGTGGTGCATCCCTAGAATCCCAGCACTCTGGGAGGCTGAGTCAGGAGAATTGAGAATGTGAGCTCAGCTCAAGCAATTTAGTGGCTTAGCAAAGCCCCGTCTCAAGGGCTGGGGACTTAGCTCAGTGGTCCGGGTGTCTGCCTCGCCAGCACAAGGTCTTGAGTTCGATCCCCAGCACCAAAAAGAAAAAAGAAAGAATGAAAAGAAAAGAAAAACAAGCCCTGTCTCAAAATAAAAAATAAGAAAGGACTAGGATGTACCTCAGTGCAGACCCTGGGTTCAATCTCCATTTCAAAAAAGGAAGGAAGGGAGGGAGGGAGGAAGGGAGGGAGGAGGGGAGGGAGGAAGGGAGGGAGGGAGGGAACGAGAGAAAAAGGAAGAAAAGAAATAGAAAATACACTGGAAAAATATTTCATTCCTCAAGGAATAAAAATAAATGGAATAAACTTAAGAGGTATGCAGGATCTAGATGAAGAATAATACAAAACATTATAGAAGGGCATAAAAGAAGATTTAAATATATAAAGAGATGAACTATTAAGCCTTCCAGGGCAGGGATGCAGCTCAGTGGCATGGCCCTTGCCCACCATACACAGGTCCTAGGTTCAATCCCCAGCACAGCACAGTAAAACAAAACAAAACAAAACATTAAGCATTACAAAGGTGCAAATTCTCTCCAAAGGTGTTTTTATGTTTAGTTCATTTCCATTCTTAAATTTAACAAAATGAACTTAAATTTCATTTGAAAAATGTGTAACACTGGCCAAGAAACATTTGTAAAAGAAGAATACACTAAATATCAAAATACAATGCATAACACAAAAATTAAGCCTGTGGTACAGCACAAAAATAGATCAATTGGTTAGAAAGCCAAAATACTAAACAGAAATACTATAAGATATTTAAAAATTTTGGCCTAGCATGATAGTGCACTCCTGTAATACCAGCACTTGGGAGGCTGAGGCAAGAGGGTTGCCATGTGTTTGAGGCCAGCCTAAATTTCATAGTGAGACCCTGTCTCAAAAAAAATTTGTAACTCAAAAATATTTATTATATGAAGAACTCTTACAAATCAGTTTTTAAAAACATCCTAAAAGGAGCCAATTAAGCAATACAAAAAAGGAAAAAGCATAAATGACCAGTAAATAGTAGTCAATCCCACAACTAATCAAAGAAAAAGTTGATACAAATAATAGTTTACATCTTTTTTAAAATCAATTCTCAAAGTTTAGATCATGATCATGGATTCTACCAGAAAGGTTTAGGATATGGTTTAGGACTCTCTTTTTGAGGATTAGAGGGCAATTTGACAAATATAGACAATTTTTTAATTAGTACTTATGGTACATAATGAATGCATCCATCAAGGGGAGTTGGTACAGGCACAGTATATATCAAATCTTAATCCTTTTTACTTCTCCTTCCCCTTAGAAATTTTAATGACACAGACTAGACCCATAAAATCTACTTGTAAAAATGTATCTCATGATATAATGTGTAGAAATAGCTACATGTGAATTTTCATACATGTTCTGCATGATGATAACTACAATATAACAAATTATAAGCAACTTCAACATCTAACAATAGTGGGTTAGAGAGATAAACGCTTGCATAACCATAGAACAAAATACTATGCGGTCATTAAAAATAGTAGTGTAGAAAAATACATAGTAATACCAGAAAATGTTTACTTTGAATTAAGAGAAGACAGGTTACGAAATCCATTCTTGCAATAAATATTTATTGAGTGGGTACTGCGTGTGATAAAACATCTGTTCTCATGATGTTTAGTTTCCATTATAAACTGTGTAAACTGCGGTATAAAGTATGGCTCCAATTAATAAAAAGATGTGATTGAAAAAGGGGCCATGAAATACAAAGTGATGTGTCAAAAGTAATTACCTCTGATTCTGGGATTAGAGATGGCTGGTATACTCTTTTTTGTGCTTTTCTGAATTCTCCAAACTTTTTCTTTTTGAGGTACTAGAGACTGAATCCAGGGCCTTACACATGCTAGGAACGTGTCCTACCACTGAGCTACATTCCTAGACTATAAACTTTTTGTAATTTTATATATATATATCACCTTTGTAACCAGAAAGAAAAATATTACTTTTTAAAAAATAATTTAAGTTAAGACACACATAGTAGTTGGCTTTTCAAAATCACAGGATTTGTTTTTGCAAATCCATTTGCCCTGCTGTAGACAAGATGGGTTGGTTGGGGTCAGCCGGGCTGTGGTGGGAATGGAGATGGCAGGACGCTGGGGAGGGGGCACAACGCAGAGGTGGGTGTGGGATTCTGATAAGATGACGAGAAGTGGGAGGAGAGAAAAGTCCAGGCAAAGGAACATTTCATGGTTCTTTCTCTAATATCCTCCTCCACACAATCATACCGATCCTGATTACAGCATCTTTCCCATGAGTCAGTGTCTTCTCATCCCCAGGTATGGCGAGGTGGGCCTCCCCTGAGCAGCTGGTGGGAGGCAGGCTGCTCATTGGCTTGACTCAATCCTTCCTCACCTGGCTTTTTCGTTTTTTATTTCTCTTTCTCCCTCTTTTTTCCTCTCTCTCTCTCTCTCTCTCTCTCTCTCTCTTTGTGCTGGGGATCAAACTCAGGGCTTTGTGTTTGCTAGACAAGCTCTGTACCACTGAGCTAAATTCCCAGGCCCTCTCTTTTGATTTTTAGAGAGAGGGTCTTGCTATGTAGCTCAGGCTGGCCTCGAACTCACAGTGATTCTCTCCTGCCTCAGCCTCCCCAGTGCTGGGATTTCAGGCATGCACCGTCTTTCTAAGCCTCTGTTGCCTTTTCAGAAGTAGCCACTATCTCATCACTTGTTCCCTTTTATTCATCAAATGTCTCCTGTTTCACCCCTCCAGGCATCCATGCAATGGGTAGCTGAGATTCTCTCCCCTACCTGACACACTGTTGACTGCTCCTCCTGCCGCCCTCCGGACAATCAGTCCAGCCTTGTCCGGCCCTTGCACAGGAGCCTGCGCTCTCACCCTCCCACCTCGGCTCACTCTCAAGGATCACGTAATCCTTGGGCAACAGCCTGGGTCCTGTAACATCAACTCCTGGGCCCCCTGCAGGTCACTGACCCCACTCCCTCCCGCAAGGGTTCAATCCTCAGTACTGCAAAAAAGCAGATAAAATAAAACAAAATATTAAAAAGAGGAAGGGGCCTCCTCATTCCGGAGTCCAACTGCTCTGAGTCCAACTTCATCCCAGAACAGAGAGGAAAATGATTGTCCTGTGGCCTGGATACTCCTCTAAGACCACAATTAGGAACTACACAGGCACGGGTCTCGGCCATGATAGACTAACCCTTACCTGACTCCATGTCCCCTCCAAACACACCTTTTCTCTTCCCCATTCACAACCGGAAAGAGTCATCAACATTTGCTGTTCCCCCTCCTCCTCCTCTCACAGTTTCACGCCAAGGCCGGCCAAGGTCCCAGTGACCCCTGTGCTGCCAAATCCAGGGCGCACCTCCATGTTCTCATCTTGCCTCTCGGCTCCGGGGCTCTCAGCTCAGCTAAAAGGAAACGCTCCCTCTCTCGCCTCCTTGATGACCCAAGCCTGGGCTCTCCGTCCACCTTGCCAGTTGCTCCTTTGTCCTCTGTTTGGCTGCCTCTTTTCAGCAGTGGCTGGAGCACCCCAGGGCTGAGACCGCCTACCACACTTGTGCTCCCTTCTCAGGCACCCTCTTCCAGGCTTGCAGAAAGAAATTCTATCTCAACACCAGGGACAGTTAAAGTTTTGGCTCCCACCTGACTTCTCTCCTGAACGGGATCCCCCTTCTTGGTAGCTCCCACTATACAGGTAAGTGGCTTCTCGGTGAGCCACGGCCTGTGGACGTTGGTGTGGCCCTGCTTTCCTCACGTGCATCCCACTCTCCTCTCTTTGGGGAGCAGACACTCCACCGGGAAGGCAATTTGCCTAACCTGTTCCCACTGCCACAGCAAATGGCAGAAGTGTGTTGGACAGAAGTGCATAACTCTGTTAAAACAGTCTGGTAGAAGAAGCTTCTGCAGGCAAGTGGCAAGACTGGAACAAAAGTGCCCATTTTTCGCTCTTGAGAGAAGGCAGAATGAGAATGAATGAACTGACAGAGAAGTTCTAAGAAACGTGATCAAATTCCAGCCCATCTCAGACCTTTCAGCTACGTGAGTCAGTACATCTCTACAGACACAAGGCCAGTCTGACCGGAGCTTTTGCATCACAATTCACACAACAGCAAAAGCAGAACCTCTTACTCTTACTCCCACCGCTCCTTCGACCTGCTGTGCCGGGGTGGCCGCATTTCAGCTCTCCGCGCCCCCACCCCACAGAGGCTCAGCCAGAGCCCCCTCTATGTCCTGGACTCCTTCCACTTCTCCCACACCTCCCACCCCATTGTCCAGCAGCTTCCTACAACTGTATTTAAAAAATACACAAGGAGACCGTCCACTTCTTGCCACAGTCCTACTCTCACCCAGCCCAAGCCAACCAGGCTCCCCAGATATTGCGGTAGGGTCCCCGCTGGTCACCCTGCGCCCACTCCTGTCCCACTGCTGTCCGCTCCATCACAGAAGCCAGATCAACCTTTGAAAAACTTCAACTAGACTATGTCACCAGCCTGCCTTGAATTCCCCAACCTGGAATGAAATCCAAGTCCTTCTCAGGCCTGTGAAGCTGTGTGGGATCCAGCCTGGCTCCCTGTCAGGGCCCCTTTCAGCTGCCTCCTCTCCCGCAGACTTCCCGCCAGCCTTGCTGCTGCCGCGGGGCACCATACATTCTTCCTGTGTCACTTGGGCCTGAGCTCAGGTGTCCTCTCTGAAGGAAGGTCTTGCCTGATGTCCCAATCTCATGCTGCCCACCCGAACTCTGTCC
The DNA here is from genome assembly GCA_004026905.1 of Hystrix cristata. Classification (NCBI taxonomy): domain Eukaryota; kingdom Metazoa; phylum Chordata; class Mammalia; order Rodentia; family Hystricidae; genus Hystrix; species Hystrix cristata. The sequence continues at coordinate 17,961 of PVJO010004936.1, forward strand.
TTGTCTGTTGTCTAATTTCATGACTAACACATCACTCTCTCTTGTTTGTGCACGTGTTCAGCTTTTTATTGGTTGTCTCTCTCCCTCTCCCAGGCCGCCTCATCTTGCTCATTGCCATAACCCAGGTCCCGTCACGGGGTCTCCACAGAGTGTGAATTCCAGCTGTGCCCATGGCTGGTGTAGAAGCAGAAAGCAGGTGCAGCCTTGATAACGTAGGACCCTCTGCTGCGCCTAGGCCGCCGGGCAGAGAGCGTGCGGAGGCAGATGGGAGGGTTCAGGGGGCTGTCAGACCTGGGGCTCCAGATGCTGCTTTACGTAGTTCCCAGTTGTTGTATGGAAAAAGTGTCAGAGAGAAGGGGCCCCAGAAACCGCTGAGGCTGCAGTTACAGGAAGCCCCAAGTCAGACAGGCCGGGGGGCCAGGGTATGTGTGGGGAGCTCTTGGGCTACCCTGCGGCCCTTGGTCACAGATTCCACAGCTGCTGTGTCCTGGAGTCCCTGACACCATGATGAATACCTTGACCACGCCGAGGATGGTGATGTCATGTGGGAGGAAGTGGGCACTGCAGCCACCACCAGCTTCAGGTCCGTCGTGGGACTCTGCCGGACTGAGGCCACTCAGGCCTGGGCCGGAGAGGGGCTGCCCAAATGTTTCCTGGCACACACTTCCTTTCTCCTGTTTGACAGGCAAGTGTTGTCACTGGTGCCTCGGCCACAGTTTCCTGCCTCCTTCTGAGGTCACCAGCCGCAGCCACAGTCCCATTGACGGCCGTTCCAGGCTGGTCTTGTCTAAGAGTGGGCCAGAAGGCTTCAGAGACGGAGTGAGGCATGTGAGGCCGGCCACACCCCTTCCCCAAACCCTGCCTTTCTCAAGGAGCCGTGTTCCATGACTCTGGGACACACTCAGAGCCAGGTCAGCTGGCTGCCTGGGGAAGAGCAGCTCCAGGCCTCAATAAACAGGGCAGCTCTGGGCAGACCTGTTCCTAGCACAGGTGTAGTAAGCATCCCACAGGCTCCAGAGCCGCCCGCTGACCCACTGGCCAAGGGGCAGCACCTGCGACCTGACATTTCCGGCTCGTGATCTTCACCCGAGCTCTCACTGGCTCCCAAGTAAACGTATCTCATCCAAGCCTCTGCTTTCCCGCTGCAAGGACCTGCAGCGCTCTGTGGGGACAGTCTCAGTCACCTCCAGGCCATTACCAACGCTGCTACTGCTGCTGAACACCCTTCCTGACGACGACTTCTCATCCTCCAAGAGTCAGCCACGGGCCCTCGTCCTGGAAGCCCCATAAATCCCACACGGAGGCCACTGCCCAGCACTCCCGCAGCCCTGACCACTGCATTTAACGCCACTGTCCCCCGTGCCCCAAATCTTCCTCGTTCCCTATTCCTCTCTACTTTTTCCAAAGCATTTACCATCTTTTATATATCATATAATGTCCATATTAGGACCATACTGTTATATGTCTCCTACCTTGCTGAGCTTTACAGATGGAGGGATGTTTGGTTCTTTTGTTCACTTATAGATCCTAGGTTCTTAGGACAGTGTCTGGAAGTTAGTAAATGATCCAAAATACTAGTGGAATGAGTGCACCATACTCTGTTTTTTTATAAAACCTGTTACTGAGCTCCTGAAGGGCTGGGTGTAAAGCCAAGTAACTTCTTGAACTCAGCCCTCAGTGCAGGGTCGTGGGCAGAAATTAAAGCCACTAGCCTGGCACTCAAGGCTCCTGTCATCTACAGCTAAGCATTCTTTCTAGCTTAATTTAACAGAATAGAATGGTAAGAGTTTTGGGCTAGAAGGGTGGCCACCTGGGTTGGCTTTGTCCCCCTCAGCGTGGGTTGCTGCTGGCTGCCCACCCTGTCGATGTCTGCATCACAGCATGCATGAGACAACTGTATATAAAAAGTAATGAAAGAGGTGGGCATGGCGGTGCACACCTGCAATTCCAGCACTCTGGGAGGCTGAGCCAGGAGGATCACAACTTGAGCCCACTCTGGGGAATTTAGCAAGACCCTGTCTCAAAATAATTTTAAAAAGGGACTGAGGCTGTAGCTCAGTATGAATGTTCTAGATTCACTCCCCAGTGTTGCCAATAAATAAATAAAGAACTAAATAAAAATTAATAAAATTAATAAAGATAAAATCTTAAAAGTGGGCTTGGTAGCACATTCCTCTCATCCCAGCATTTCGGAGGCTGAGGCAGGAGGATCACTGTGAGTTTTGAGGCCAGCCTGGGCTACATGGTGTGCTGAAGGCCATTCTGGATTACGCAGTGAGACCCTCTCATGAGTCTCACCCATGGAACCAACGGTACTGTTTGAGCGCAGACCGGGTGTCTGATCCAGCCATGGCAGGCTCCTGGGAGAGAAATGTCTGAGCAGAGGGCTGAAGAGGGGCAGATGGGAAGGAGGTGGCATTCCACAGTGAAACAATGACCAGCCACCTGACTTTCACGAAGGCCTGAGAGGACAGGAAAGCAATAGGAGTTGTCAGGTGAACACGGGGTGCGGGGTGCAGTGTGCAGGTGAGGGGGCTGCGGGATGAAGTAGCCATGACCTAGAACACCAGGCAACAGAGAGACTGCAGGATTCGGAGAAGCAAGAGAACAAGGAGATCAGAACTAGATTTAAGAAAAGCTGTATCTGGCTTCTGGTAGAGGAGGAACTGGCGAGGCAGAGATAGGGGCCAGGATGCTAGTGAGGGGCTGCAGCAGGCTCCAGGTAAGAAGCTGTGGGGACAGGCAGGGGGCACATCCGGGAGCGGCTTCCTTGCAGCGCTGGGGGAGTGCATGGAGGTAGAGGTCGGGCGAGCAGGTGACCTGGAGGTGAGGACGACCACGTAGGTGGCTGAGCATTTGGGTGGGAGCTGGTGCGAGCCACTGGGTGACAAATGCTGTGGGAAGAGAAGGATGTGGAGTAGGTGCACATTAAGGTTGAGTCCTCATGTGTTTCAGCCAAAGCACGGACCCTGGCAGAGCTCCCTTCAGAGCAGCCTCCTCGGGTAGTGGGCTCACAGCCCACACTGGAGGGCCGGAAAGTTGAGGGTGGCAGAAAACAGTGCTTCCGCCCAGACCCCAGTCTTCTTCTTGGGCTCTTGTGGCCTCTGGGCTCTGCTCCTTCATACTCACTTCCCAAGAAGAAGGAAAGAAGGCATGACGGCTATTGTATAAAAGTAGAAGGCTGATGTTGGGAATATTAACTCAGCTGTGTTTTCCTAGTAAATTTTGTTATCCGCAGTCTTCTCCAGTTCCCACAGCTGAAATGTGAGGCACCCAAGACTTCCAGGAAGGGATGCTACCTCAGACATTGACAAAAAGCTTGTGAAGTTTTAAAGCCTGACTCTTAAAGGACTTAGGTCAGAGGGAATGAATGCAAGATGATTCAGGACCCACTTCAATGATAGTTTCCTGGACTGAAAGGGGATGTTTGGGGTGAGGGGCAGCCAAGAGGTGAGTGAAGATCCCTGGGAAAAGGGGAGCCAAAGTCCTGTCCCCGCCTTTGACTTGCCCAGAAGGATTTCAGGGATCTCAGCGCAGAGCCCACCTTGTCTAGTGCAGCTGGAGGTTAGTTGATTCCGGAATGGGCTGACGGACCAGAGCCCCTTGCAGAGCTCCTTGTGAGCCTCGCAACAGAACTGTCATCCCCTAACTCCAGTGAGGGGTGTCTGACCCGAGAGAAGTCAGATGGAAGGAGCCTGGGCAGCAACGAGGGAGGACTTGGCTGTGGTGGACAAGTGCAGAGGCCAAAGTCTGAGGCCAGCATATATCCATGATGACATCGTTCATTGCTCTTCCTGCCTCTCTCTTCCCTGATGCCCCCCAAAGTCCCCAGAACTTAGGTGCAACCAAAGACACGGGGGGAATCCCAGATGAATTTATTAAGCATCACAGAGGCTGCAACAGACAGTAAGTTTAGTCATAAAAAGAAATCAAAAGATTTCATCTCCAGAAATATGATGGGCTAGGTTATTTAGTTAAAAAAAAATCCTGAAAAACAAGTCAGAATATAGTACTCAGATGACAGCACAGAGAAAAAAAGAAAGAAAGAAAAATTGGAATATATTGATGGCTAAATAGAAAGAACTAACGTATATTTAATCAGAATTCTAAGTGAAGCAGAAATAAAGAATGAGGCAGAGAAAATGTTGAGAGACAAGACAGATTTCCCCCAAAATTGATGAACGATATCAATTGTCACATCTAAGAAATGATAAATCCAAAAAAAGCATAAACATAAAGCTACAGGAAGACATCTTATAGTTTTACTGAAGATCACCAAAGACAAATAGAAAATCTGAAATACCAACCACAGAATGAATACATTGACTTCAAAGGAATGAGAATTTGATATACAGCTGACTTTTCAATGGTAATAACAAGCTGGGCATGGAGGAGCATGCTCGTAGTCCCAGCATTCGGGAGGCTGAGACAGGAGGAAGACTGCTGCAGGTTCCAGGCCAGCCTGGGCTACATAATGAGCTCAAGGCCAACCCGAACTACACAGCAAGACCCTGTCTCAAAAAAAAAAAGTCCTCAATGGCAATAATAAAACCAGGAGAAATAATGAAGAAGGAAGAGAGAAGAGCTAACAGCCAAGATCAAGACCATCACTACTGATGCTAGATATTAAAAAAATAGACTTGTATTTTGAAAAGCCAAGTGTTAACAAAACCTGAAAAAAAACACACAATAAATTAGCATACAAATATAACCTCAAAATTGAGTCAGGAAGAAATAGAAAACAATAATTCAATTACCTATAAAATAATAGGTTTCAGTAACACAAATATCGACCTCAAGTGACTTCAGCAGTGAATTTTACCAGACACCAAGGAAGATATAGTTCTGAACTTATACAGTCTTCTGGGCAATAAGGAATAAAGAAGCATTATTGTCATCCCCAAACTGGACAAAGATAACGGGAGAAGGCACTATCACAGCCATTCTGTACTTTTTTTTAAATAAAAGAAGATAATAAATTTGAAGGTGGGAAAAGGGGGAAAAGAGAGAGAACAGACCTGGTGGACAGCTGCTCTGGATAAGTAGGGAGGAGTGAATAACTCCCATTCTGTACTTTTTATTATGCAAAGAGTGCACTTTTGAGAGGAAAGGCAGCACTAATAATAACGATGTATAAGAGGCATAAACTGAAGTTGTCCCTGGTGAATCAGGACATACTGTCACCTAAATCTCACTCATAAGTATAAATGCAAAAGAAAAAAATAGAACACATAAACAAGCAATATATAAAAATGGCACTAATATGTGATGACTATGTTGAGTACTCCAGGATCCAGAATATTTTAAAATTAGAAAATAAATTTATATGATTCCCCACATTAAAAGATTAAAGAAGAAAACATATGATCATCTCACTATGTGGAAAAATTTTTGATAAAACAACATCCATTCATGACAAAAATTCTTAGCAACCTAGGAATTCAAGGGAACTTCCTTCATCTGATAGAGCGTATCTGCAATATACTAGGAGGAAACACCACACTTAATGGTAAAATGATAAAATCTCTTCCTTTGAGATGTTTAACAAGACAAGGATGCCTGACTACTTCTATTCAACATTGAAAAAAATATTCTAGCCTGTGTTGTAAGAATAAGAAATAAAGGGTATAAAAATAAGTAGGGGTTGGGAGTTTAGCTCAAGTGATGGAGCACTTGCCTAGCAAGCACACAACTGTGAATTCTATTCCCAGCAGCCCCCCCAAAAAATGAAAAAAGAAAAGTAGAAACAAACTGTCATTATTCACAGATGATATACTTGTATATGAAGAAAACCCAAAAGAATCTATAGGTCAAGTTTTAGCATTGATAAGAGTTTAGCAACTTTGTTGCACGTAAAAACTAGCTGTAGATGGGCACATGCCTCTGAGGCTGAGGCAGGAGGATGGAAAGTTTGAGGCCAACTTGGGCAACTTAGTGAGACCTTGTCAAGAAAGAAAGAAAGAAAGAAAGAAAGAAAGAAAGAAAGAAAGAAAGAAAGAAAGAAAGAAAGAAAGAAAGAAAGAGAAAGAAAGAAAGAAAGAAAGAAAGAAAGAAAGAAAGAAAGAAAGAAAGAAAGAAAAGGAAAGAAGAGAAAAGACAGAACTTGTTTTACTATTCCAAAATACCAAGATTTACATCTAACGAAAAACATACAAAATCTTTACTGAGAAAAATCTAAACTTTATTGAGAAATTTTTCTTTTTTGAGACAAGGTCTCACTCCATAATTCAGCGTGGCTTTAAACTTACTATGTAGCCTATGCTGGCCACAAACACTCAGCAGTCCTCCTGCCTCAGGCTCCTAAGTGCTGGGACTACAGGCATGAGCTAGCTAGCATACCCAGTCCTCTTTAGAGATATTAAATAAGTAAAAACTGGAAATAATGTGTTATGAAAGCCTCACTATTAAAAAGAAACTACTTTCAAAGATTATAGAATGTTTGCAGTCTCCAAATTCCAGTATTTTGAGGGATGAGAGGAAATACGGATAATGAATAATCAAGAAAAAAAAAGATAGAAGAATTTGCTCTGACATGACATTATATTATAAAGTTATAATTCTAAGATGATACATTTTAGTTCAAACAGAGACAAATGGAGCAATAGAACAGAACAGAGAGCCCAGCGAGAAATCCACATTTGCACATATGTGAACCCTTGAAAAAGGACAGAGGTAGCAAAGTAAATCAGCAGGCTTTACAAAAGAAATGCTGCTGGGTAATACGAGTACTAACCTGGAAAACAATTCAATCAGAGCCTACCTCATAAATCCCAGATCAATTCAAGAAATCAATATAAAAGGCAAAAGCATAAATCGTTTAGATAGTGTAGAAGAAAATCTCATGTTCTTGAGGGAGGGAAGAAATTCCTAAACAAGATAAAATAAGCACTGCTCATTAAAAAAAAAAGATTTGACTACATTAAAGCTAAAAGCACGTTGGTTCCTAAAAAGACATCATAGAGTTAAAAAAATAAGAAATAGTGGGAAAAGATATTTGAAACATATATAATCCACAGAGTATTAGTATCTGAAATATTTAAAGAACTCCTACAAATAAAATTCCAGGGAATTTAATAGAAAATTGGGCAAAAGATTAAATGCAATGGAGGAAAGTCCAAATGGTCAGTAAATATATGGAAAGGTTCTTAACCTCATTGGTAATCAGGACAAGGCAAACTTAAAACACAGTAAGATATCACTTATGACTACCAGATTGGTATATATAAAAACAATTTGATAATTTCAGATAATTTTGCATGTTGACAAGAATGTGGAACAAGTAGAATTCTTAAATACTGCTAATGGAAGTATAAATTATATAAGTTTGTGAAATCATTTAACATTATCCAGTGAAATTGAATACATTCCATGGCCTAGCAACTCTATCCTGTGTTATATGTGGGTGTGTGCGTGTCTGTGCATATGCACACATGTAACCACAAATCTAGTGGCTTAAAATAACAAAATTTCATTATCTTACAGTTCTGGAAGTGAGAAGTCCTAAAATCAAGGTATTTGTAGGGCTGTGTTCCTTTCAGAAGAATCTGTTTATTCAACTTTTAGAAGCCTCCTACATTCCTTGGCTTGCAGCCGCTTCCTCCATTTTCAAGGCCAACAGCATAGCATTTTCAAATCTATTTCTCTTCCTTCACCCCAACTTCTGCTTCCACTGTCATGTCTTCTTTGGGGTCTGACTTTCTTAATTCTCTTGTATAAGGACACATGATCTCACTGGGCTCACCTAGATAATCCATGATAATCTTCCCATCTCATCTAATCTAATCTGCAAAAGTGCCTTTCATAATCTAATCACATCTACAAAAGTGCCTTTCACATGTAAAATAACAAGTTGATAGGTTCTAGGGATTAGGGTGTGAATGGGTGTTAGGGGCATTTTCTGTTTAATGAATATATATAAATATACTCATGTACATGTGCACCAGAATGCTTATAACAGATTCATTTGCAGTACAGTTTGAAACAAACCAAATCCTTCCACTGAAAGTTTAAAAGCAGGCAAAGCTAAGCTATACTGTTCATACGGTGTATGAATGTACACACAGTTGACAAAACTGCAAATAAAATGTAGGAAGGGATCATCGTAAAAGACGGACTACTAGGTTGCCTGTAAGTAGGAGAGGGTCCTGATCTCCAAGGTGTGGAGAATTCTGGTTTGGTAAAGTTCTACTTTCTGACCCATACATTGGTTAAATGAGCGATTGCTTTGTTTCACTAAACTCTGCATACATATTTTATGCTCCTTTCCGTATGTCTGTTCTATTCTACACTTTTAAAACGTAAAATTAAGTAAAATCAGATTTCTTCCTTTCCTTTTTCTTTTTTGCACCCAAAGATTGAATCCAGGGTTTTTTCACTGAGGGAAATGACAAGCCAAAAAAAGACCACCTCTGCTAGTCCATGGACACCTTCACACAAATGAGAAAAAGGCCCTGCCCTGGGAGGATGAACTGCAGAAAGACTCATCCTCTCTGGCCACTTACCCCTGGCTTGGCTTTCTATCCTCTGACCTCCAAAGTGCAAAGCCCCTTTTGGAAGATGATACTCACTGATTGTACAGAGTGTTGGCCAGTACTCTCCAGAGAGCTTTCATCAGGGACTCAGTAAGTTTGTCCTGGAGCTCATAGGAAACATGGAACCCTGTAGCTGCCTGGTCCCTGCCACAGGAGTGGGGCACAAAAGGGCCCTAGGGCATTCTGATGAGTCTGCTCCTTTACCCTAGAGGAGCACACTGCCAGAGGGTTACCAGGTCTATAGCAAGCAGAGTTCTCACAAGGACCCATCCTGTGTGGTTGGGTCTGCAACATGGACCACTGTGTCCTTCATCCCTAACTATGCACAACTGCAGCCTCCAGCCTGCTGGGACCAGACGGCACTTCCATGATCCAGGATTCTGTTGCCCCTTCTTTCTGTGACTGTACTCAGAGCTCTTGGCAGTTCTGCTCCAGGGGGCTCATTACACTTACCAAGCTACTGCAACTCACAGCTACCCACACTATGTACTGGATACCAAGGGGCAGGGGCAGTACCCACAATGCCTGAGCCAGCTCTCCAGGCCTGAGCTAAGGGGCCTGTTCTGGGGACCAGAGGAAGTGAATCTGCAAAGGTGGAGACTTCAAGCACCTCCTTGAATGGAGTTCCGGTGAAGGAGCAGGTCTTGGAGAAGGACTTTCTCCAAGTAAAGAGGGTGAGCATCCAGAAGTTGAGAGGCTCCCAAAAGAAGCATCCAAAAGGAAGGTGAATATGAGTCAGAGATTGAGCATTGGAAATACGTCTGAATTCCCCTCTCTCAGACTCAGAGAACTCCTACTTCAGCAGGAATAGCATTTTACCCCCACCTGACAGGTTCTCCTTCAGAATGGGTTAGTTAGGGAATTTAAATTGGGGGGCAGGGCCTTTAAATGTGGTTAGAATGGCAGCAGTAAAATACAGTCTCCCAGGACCTGGAATCAAGACACCTGAAAACAACAACTTAGTGAAGAGAAGAAGTAGAGCTCTAGGAATGAAGAAAGAACTGACAGGAAATCTAGAAACCACCAGAGAAAATGGAGAAACTGAAAACAAAACAGGGAAAAGAATGAGGTAGACTGCAATGCTAACCCTGGCTCTTGGGAAGGAGGTTCTGCTTCTGCTAAGACAAGGTAAGCCTGGAGAGTATTGGCAGCCCCAGGGAGAAACTACAGACTGGCAGCGCCAGCTGCAGGAAAAGCCACAGTTGTTGTAAGCTGCAAAAATAATGAGGGGTTTTACTCTGCAAGTGACTCCTTCCGGATGGCAAGCTAGAGATGAAGAACAAATTCACTGCAGTGTCCACCATATTTGGGGGTGATACAATCAGAAACCACTTTGGGAAGGGGTTTATTGTTTGAGACTGAGCTATTCCAGGAATCAGAAGTCACAGAACACTTACACGCCAGGGTTGCCCTATCACAGTGACTGGGTACAAGACAGCCACAGAGATAGTCTATGAAAAGGGTGGGCTAGTTGCAGGCCTTATGAGAAGTATGAAGAGCAGTGAGATCAAGTTGTGAAGGACATAGTGGTCCCAACCCTGGTGGTGAGAAGCTAGTCTAGTTGCCTGTGGCTTTCTGAGGGAGCGGGGCCTAAAAGTGCTGATGTTAAGTCCAGTGGACTGCAGGGTCTACCTTGCTGCCCACTTTCAGCAGAGAGCTTAGTGTTCTGTTTGTTTTTTCCGTCTGCAAACAGGATTGGGGGGATATGTCTCCACTTGGATGATTACCACTTCCTGGTGTGTAGGACAGAGGGGACTCTGGAGCATGGGGGGGACACCTCACAAGCCCACATGCTATGAAGCTAGATGGAGATAGCAGTGACTTAGAGTACACAGAAGGCCACAAACTCTAAGAGCTGCTAGAGTGAATGCAGCTCTAAGACAGATACCACACAATCGTCTGACCATGCCCAGTGGGAAAAGTAGGGCAGAATTCAGCATTCACACAGCAAAAAGAGGGAGTAGAAACAAAATAGGCCCTAATCGGGACACTCTACCCCCCACCCATATATGTTGGATGCCAATACCACAAGGCCTGCAAAGAAACCACTCACCTAATGCATGGAAGAATTTTCAGGATTCATTTCTCTTTTCTTCTGAATGTTTTTGTTTGTTTGGTTTGGTTTGGTTTGGTTTCTTTTTCTTATCTTTTGCTCTTTATTTTTATTCTTTTTTTATCATTTTTTCTTTTTCTTGTTCATCTTTTTCTGTTAGCTTTACTGGATTCTATTAACTAGTTATTTCTTTGTTTGTGTATTTACTTTTTTGAGACAAGTCTCACTATGTAGTTTAGGCTGGCCTCGAACTCACAGCAATCCTCCTGCTTAGCCTCCTAAGTGTTGGGCTCACAGGCATGCACCACCACACTCAACCTTTATCTGGTTTTTGTTTATCTGGTTTTGGGACCTTTGAAGAGCTTGAAGAGTATTGGTGATATAACATCCTTAAAGGTTTTATAGAATTCAGCCGTGAATCCATCAGATCCTGGGCTTTTTTTACTTGGTAGATTCTGTATTACTGAGTCAATTTCATTGCTTGTTATTGGGCTGTTAAGTGTATTTACGTCTTCTTGGGCTAGCTTTTGCAGTTTGTATGTATCTAGGAATCTGTATGTATCTAGGAAAATTTCTTCAAAATTTTCTAATTTGTTGGAATATAATTTTTCAAAGTATATCTGCAAAGGGGCTGGGGATTTAGCTCAGTGATTAGAATGCTTGCCTTGTAAGCACAAGGGCCTGAGTTCAATCCCCGGCACCACCAAAAAAAAAAAAAAAAAATTAAAGACAAAGTATATCTGCAGGATTTTGACAGTGTCTGTTGCAATTTCACCTTATCATTTCTAACTGCATTGATAAGAGTCTTTTTGCTCTTTTGTTTGATGAGTTGTGCTAAGGGCTTGTCTGTTTTATTTATTCTTTTGAAGAACCAGCTCTCTGATTTGTTGATTTTTTCAAAGTTTGTTAGTCTAAATTTCATTGATTTCCACTCTCATCTTTATTATTTCCCTCCTTAATTTTGGTTTGGGGCTGGTTTGTTGTTGTTTCTCAAGTATCTTAAGATTTCTCATATGGTTATTTATTTGGGCCTGCTCTGTTTTCCTAATGTGAGCATTGATTGCAATGAATTTTCCTCTTAGAACTGCTTTCACAGTGTCCCAGACATTTTGTTGAGTTGTGCATTCATTGTCATTAACTTCCAGAAATTTTTAAATTTCTTCTTTGATTTCTTCTGTGACCCATTGGTTGTCTGGGAGTATGTTGTTAATTTTCCAGGAGGTTTGCCTTTTCTAAAATTTCTTCCATTATTGCTTTCTACTTTAATTGCATGGTGGTCAGACAGTATGCATAGGGTGATTTCAATTCTTTTATATTAACTTAAGCAGGCTTTGTGGACTAGATGTGATCTATTTTGGAAAAAGTACCATGTGCTGCTGAAAAGAAAGTATACTCTGTTGTATAGGGGTGGAATACTCCCTCTACATCTATTTAGTCCATATGAACAAGGGTGGTTCAGCTCTGAAATTTCTTTGTTGGTTTTTTGTTTAGTTGTTGATCTGTCTCTCTATGAAAGTGAGGTGTTAAAATTCTCTACTACGATTGTGTGAATGTTTATTTGATCTTTTAATTTCAGCAGTTTTAGTTTTAAAAAGATAGGTGCTCCAGTATTCAGTGCATTTGTGTTTATCAGTTTTATCTCTTCTTGTTGGATTGTTCCTTTAATTAGTATGTAGTGATTCTCTTTGTCTCTTCGAACCCATTTTAACTTGAAGTTTACCCTGTCTGACATTAGAATTGCCACTCCTGCTTGTCTTCAGGGTCCTGGTGCCTGGAATGTTCTTTTCCATTCTTTAATTTTTAGTCTATGAATATCTTTTTGGATTAAACAAATTTCTTGAATGCAGTAGATTGTTGGACTCTGTTTTTTGATCCAGTCTGCCAGTCTGTCTTTTGATTGGAGAGTTTAGGCTGTTAACATTGAGAGATATTACAGAGGTTATTTGCTATCATCAGCTTCTGTATCTGTTGGGTAGTCATTTCCTTTACTTTTCCTGGTTTTTTTTTGTTTGTTTGTTTGTTTGTTTTTTATCCACTGACTTCATCAGTTTCCTCTGTGTTTTTAAGTGTGCCCAATCCATTGTTTCTTGTCAAGAATATTCTTGAGTATTTTCTCTAGAGCTGGTTTAGTACTCATATACTTTTGGAGCTGGTCTTTTTCATGGAAATATCTTATTTCTCCATCTATTTTGAAGGATAGCTTTGCTGGTTAAGTCAATCTGGGTTGGAAGTTATTTGCTCCTAGGGCTCGAAATACTTCACTCCAACCTCTTCGGGCCTTCAGGGTTTGTGCTGAGAGATCTGCTGTGATTCTACTTGCTTTACCTTTTCATGTGAATTTTTTGTTTTTATTTGGCTGCCTGTAAAGTTCTGTTTTCTCGCTGGATATCTGCAAATTTAATGAGAATATGCCTTTGTGAACTTCTTTCATCATAATTGTATGGAGTTCGGTAAATGTTACTTACTTGTATTTTAAAATCTTTTCTTAAGTTTGGGGAGTTTTCTTCCATAATTTCTGTAAGCATTTTGGTGAATCCATCTATGCAATCTTCTAGATTTTCTCTAACTCTGATTAGATTGTTCTTCTTATCATCATCTAGTAGCTGGTGGATAATTGTCCCTTGTATTCTTACTTTCTTTTTGGCTTCTTGAACTCTTTATTGTAGTTCACTATTTTGTCCTCAATATCAGACACTCTGTCTTCACATTGGTCATTTCTGGAATGTACGGATTCTGTTCTGTTTTTTTTTTTATTTCTGGTAATTCTGTCTGACAGCTTTTTGAGGATTCTATATCTTTGTTGAATCTGTCATTCAAATTTTGGACTGTTTTGGTTAGCTTTTCCAGTTTTTTGCTTATTTCCCTGAAATTCACCATGGGCATAATGAATGTAATTGCTTCAAACTTTTGGTTCATTTCCTCTTTGAGCTCATATATTTTCTTCTATGAACTTTTCATACATTTCTGCTCTCTGGTATTTGTTTTCTTCTCCCTTTGTAATTCCTTGATCTGTCCTGGGAGAGTCGGGGGGGGGGTTAGGAGATCTTCCATTTCCTTGTTTCCCCATTCTCCTATTTGTATCTGTATTTATTTGTTCATATATCTATGTATCCACCTATCTGTCTATCTTTTTAAAATTATATGTGTCTTCTCTTTTTTTCTCTTCCTTTTGTGGGGGTTGGGCAGTAGAGAACTGAGGAGGGTATGTGGTCATATGGAGATTTTTACTAGGATGTTGTCTCTCTGTGAATAATTTTCAGCTTCATATGTCCAGTTCAAGTATTTACTCCTTCTGTTAAGTGGTTTTGATTCTGTCCCTATGTTTTGCCACAAGAATTGCTTCAATTTATAACAGCATCCACAGAATCAGTCTTACAATATTTCTATATGATGGACCTTGCCATTACTCTTCCCCTCTTTAAACTGCCAACTAATCTTGAGGGGTACTGTAGCTGACAGGTAACGAGGAAGAAGACAACATGAGAATTGCCTTTAGAGTCATTTTATACGGAATTTGATGAGAGAATTTTAGAATATGATAAAATAGCACAGCTCATGCCATGAGGTATGGGTCCCAGGAGATGAAGGAAGGCAGGAAAGATGAAAGGCAATCAGTCTTGAACAGCACTGAGGAAGTCTGGGAGTCAGGACCTCCAAATAAAAGGACTAATTGTTCGCTGGACTGGAGGGAGCCCTATAAATCTCCAGTGGGATTTCTAAGGAAAGGAAGCTAGGTTGTACTTCTCAGCACTGGTCAAAGTGGATCAACCATAAATCAGGGATGAACAATGTGATAGTTAACTGACTGTGTCAATTGGAGTAAGAAACACCCAACTAAATTGGATTAGAGTAGTTCTGGGGGTTGCTGAGGGGATTTATTAAAGACAGAAGACCCACCCTGGGTAGGCTTGTTGCCCAAATGGTGTAAAAGGGAAATGAAGAAGGAAGGCTTACTTTTGTTTCTTCAGAGGCACTCCAGTCTTTACCTTCACCTTGGATATCATCTCCTGGCTTCCAACACAGACCTTTCAGCCTCCACTGCAGACAAATTTTGGCCTCCTGATACAGACTTGCATGGGATACCACACTGAGCTCCAGGCTTTCGGCTGGATTCTGCAGATCTCCAGAGTACAGACAGCCCTTTCTCACTCCTCCACACCTGACTCCATGAGCAGCCATCATAAGCCAATCTTGTAAATTCCTATAGATTTGTATATCTTGCATTAAATCTGTTTCTCTAGTAAGCACTGACTGATACAGATTTTGGTACTGGGATTGGCTTTAGAGAAACAGAGTTGTAAAGATGAACTTCTTTAATGGCTTTACTGGTTCCTGGAGTTGGCTGTCTAATTTGATGAGACCTAAAGATGCCATGGTCTCTCCTTCTGATACTGTGGGGAAAACCAGTAGTCTTTGGAGCAAATTGTTTAAAGTAATATGCAATGTAGATCTATTTGATTCTCCTAATTCACCATTTGTGAGATATAAGGAATTTAGTGACCCCATACATGAAAGTTTTGAATACATTTGGCAGAGTAGGAAATACAATGATGCTAGCTAGTTGTTCTTAGCATCTCTGAACAAACAAGTGAAGGAAAACAATGAACTCAAAACAGCCATAGGAAATCTAAAGTCTTCTAACTGTGAGGACAAATTAATAAAGAAAAATAAAGACCTGAAAGATTCAAATTCCCAGCTCCAAACATACATAACAATTTAAAGCCTTCTAAGCATGCCTCAAAAGAGAGTCTCCTCTTCTTTAGCTGCAGGGCTGAGACTGCAGAAACCCAAACACAGGCCCTCGTAATTAGATCGGCTGAAATACAGCATAAATTTAATGCTCAGCCTTGAAAGGTGTCTGAAGTAAAGATGAGGGCACTGATCGGAAAAGAGTGGGACTTGATAAACTGGGATGGAGATGTTGGGAGGATCCTGATGAGCGTGAGGAGGTTGAGTTCCTAGATCCTAATGAGATTATTTTGCCAGAAGAGACTCCCCCACACACAGTGGCAGAGGCACCCCCATCCCACTCCCTGTGCTGTTGGCCTCTGCTACTACACCTGAGGAAAGTAATAATGTGTTGACCGAGCCTGATGCTGGATTCGCCCTCAGCACCTACTTTTGCCTCTGAGCAAGCAGCACATTTCATGGCCAATGAAGCAAGGCAATGGCTCATGCTCATGGAATTCATGGATCTTACCATGCTTCTCACTGTCCAGAAGCAGTTGGAGTGATAGAAAGGTGGACTGGTCTTTTGAAGACACAGTTACAGCCCCGGCCAGGTGGCACTAGCTTGCAGGACTGGGGCAAGGTTCTTCAAAAGGCTCTATACGCTCTGAATCGGCATCCACTATATAGTACCGTGTCTCCCACAGCCACAATTCAAGGTCCAGGAATCAAGGGGTGGAAACGGGAATGGTACCACTCACCATTTCCCCTGGTGACCCACTAGCAAGATTTTTGCTTCCTGTTCCCATGATCTCATCCTCTGCTGGCTTAGAAGTCTTAGTTCCAGAGTGGGGAAGGCTTGTACCAGGAAGCACAACAATGATACCATTGAACTGGAAGCTAAGACTTCCCCCTAGTCCTTTTGATCTCCTTGTGCCTCTGCATAAACAAGCTAGAAAAAGAGTTACAGTATCGGCAGGGGCGATTAACTCAGACTATCAAGGGAAAATTGGACTATTACTCCACAATAGAGGAAAGGAAGAATATACTTGGAATGCAGGAGATCCCTCAGGGTGGCCCCTTGTATTGCCAGGCTCTGTTATTCAAGTCAATGGAGGGGGGATTTAGTTCAGTGGTTAGACTGCTTGCCTAGCAAGCACAAGGCCCTGAGTTCGATCTCTAGCACAAAGAAAGAAAGAAAGAAAGAAAGAAAGAAAGTCCGTGAGAAACTACAACCCAATCCAGGCAGGATGACAAATGATCCAGACCCTTCAGGAATGAAGGTATGGGTCATCCCACCAGAGAAAGAACCAAGACCTGAGGTGCCTGCTGAAGGCCAAGGGAATACAGAATGGATAGCAGAAAAGGGTAGTTTAAATACCAGCCACAACCTGTGATCAGTTACAGAAGTGAGGCTTGTAATTTTAATAGTTCTCTCCTAATATGCTTCCAATGTAATATAATGTTGATGGACTTAATATCTGTTCTTAAGTATTATTAAACCTATCTTATAATGTTCAAATTATGAAATATTAGGAGTAAACATCACCCAAAAAATACTTGCCTTCTATTCTGGGGAGGGAACTGATGGGTTTCCATTTGTATGCAAGATAGTTAAAACATGTTAGGCATAATTGTGAACTTGCCTTTGTATCTGGAGACTGTGGTTTAATGAATTATATCTGGTTGTTCCGTTAACAAGGGGTGGATTACAACAGCCAACTGATTGTGTTAACTCGAGTAAGAAACGTCCAACTAAATTGGATCAGCATAGTTCTGAGTGTGGCTGAGGGGATTTAACTGAAAACAGAAGACCACCCTGGGTAGCTCTGTTGCCGGAACGGTATAAAAGGGAAATGAAGAAGGAAGGCTTACTTCTGTTTCTTTGGAGGCGCTCCAGTCTTCGCCTTGACTTTGGACATCATCTCCTGGTTTCCAGCACAGACTCCTCTTCAGCCTCCGTCACAGACCCTTTAGCCTCCTGATACAGACTTGCATGAGATGCTACAGTGACCTCCAGGCCTTTGACTGGATCCTTCGGATCTCCAGCATGCAGACAGATGTTTTTTACTCTTTCACACCTGACTCTGTGGGTGGCCATTGTAAGCCAATCTTGTAAATTCCTATGTATTTGTGTATCTTGCATTAAATCTGTTTCTCCAGTAAGCACTGATTGATACAGATGGTAGCACAGGTGAGGTATCCAGAGAGGTCACTTGGATAGAGGTGTGGTGGAAATCCAGGTGGCCAGGCCTGGGCCCTAAGGGGGATACCTGTGGGAACCACGAAAAGCAAGTGGAGTAGAGAGGCACAGGGAGGCTGATGTGAGCAGTGGGGAGAGGGGCAAATGAGGAGTGGGGCCGATGCAGGTGACTGAGCCAGGAGCAGGGCCTGGGTGAGCCCACTCAGAGAATATGACAGGAAATAAAGGAAATACCCAAAAACAGAGTCTAGAGAAGAATCAAAACTACCGCATTTAAGAAATTGACTGTGGAGTATTGGAAATTATGACCCGGACCCAAGTCAAATGGAAACAACTTCTAGAAATGCAATACTAGGGACGAAGTGACTCTACAAAGTATTTACTTTCCTGGAAGAGATGGAATCCTTTTGAAATCCGAAATACAAAGATATATGGCCTCATACTCTCACAAGAGAGCTCAGTGGCTCCTGAGGGAGCTCCATTACTAAAATAAATATCATCACATTACAGTGAATAATAAATAAGTAGACAAGATTGTCAGTAACCCTGAGACTAAACTAGAGCTGTTCAGTTCTGAAGTCAGAGGCCTCCCAGCTGACACCTTTAACAGACAGTGTATCTGCTGCTGGGGTATCGGGGAAGAGGACGGGGGCTTAGCTCTTGGGTCCGGGAGTTCACAGGCCTAGACAAGGCTTGGGGCAGTTGGTCAGCAGCTCAGGAGGACTTCAGGAAATAATCCAGGCTTTTCAGGAAGATATTCGACTTCTCTGAGAAGTTCAACGATCCCCAGGAATGTGCAGCTCCTCTCCTTCCTTTGAAAATATCAGAAAGCCAGGCCAGGTTGGAGAAAGTTGAAGAGGTGTGGCAGTGCCATGTTCAGACGGGGGCAGCGGGTACCTCAGATGGTTTAGCAGCTCACTGGAGGTGGGTGCTGTACACCTGACACAAATGCACCCACAGCCAAGCAAATGATTAATGACACAACGGCAATGGCCATAAGGGAGGCAGGAGCCCTAGGGCTGAGCTCTTCCCCAGAGGAGGCGGATCACTTGCTGTGGATCACAAGAGGATTCCATTTGCATGCAGGGGAAAGAATATGAGCCCATGAGTGCTGCTGGCTTGGGGTTAAGCTGGACCCTTCCTGCCTCATGCCCAGCCTGGCCTAGCTACTCACAGGGGCATCGTTAGATGCCCCTTGTTTTCAAGCATAAGGTGTAAGTCATAGCAGGCCTGAGGCAAGGGGATTTAGAGCTGAGCGGGGCAGGATGAGGAGGAGTGGGAGGCAGAAGGGCCTGTGCTGCTGGGAGGGCGTGGTCTTCCCTGACCATGTGGGAGTCTGGAGGGGTCTAGCCCACATCCTGACTTATAGGCCCAGTGCAAGGAGCGGGGAGATGGTGGGGGGCATGGGGAGAAGTCTCAGATACCCTTTTCTGATATGGAACCTTCATGGCAAACACACGACTTATTCGTCATTTTCTGGAACTTACTGGTAAAGCCTGAGAAGATGTTTGTAAAGGGTTTGTTCTCATTTCATTAGAGAAGATAAGAGCTGACTGTCCACTGTAGCAGAGTGGGCAGAGTGGCAGGGATGGCTCGCCTCTGTACTCACCTGGACCTATTTGTGCCTGAGCTCAGCTGGGTTCTGGGCCCGCCATCCATCCCTCACCATTCACCCTAGCTGTCCCTCTACACTTGGACTAGGAGCCTGGCAACATCATCACACAGCTGATGAGCCACAATCTACATGAGGCCTCACCCACTTAGAAGAGTATTTCCTGAGTGCCTGGGGCACAGGGCTACTGACATTTAAGCCCCATTGTAGTCACCTCAGGCTTTGGGGTAAGGACAGCTTCTTTGAGGGCGGGGAGTGTGAAGCTGAGGGCACTGTCTGTTCTTCCCAGGCTCTTGATTTTGCCTGAGATAAATGTGATAAATACAATAGGAACACACCTTCCACATCTTTGTATTCCAGGTGGACAACAAAAGAGTGCCAGGCACTGGAAGTGTGTACACCCACTAGCTACAGTAGGAGTGACATGGCCACCCCCAGTCCCCCACATATTGGGGCAGGGCATAGCGGGCTTGGACTGTCACTGCAGCCCCAAGCCAACTCTGCTGGAGCACTGGCTCTGTTATACGCCTTGCTCCAGATTATCTGTTGAGTCTGAGTGGTCCCTTTTTCTTGTCATCTTCAATAGTCCGGGCTAGGTTAGACTGCTCCATTTTGGGGAGAAAATGGCAGTGAGCAACAGGGACACAATGGCCCCTCAGGGCTGCGCTTTCCCCACCAGGAACCACCACTCTTTCTGGATTGCATTCAAGGGAAGAGCAAAAATTCAAACCAAGAACGTGCTGGCCTGGGGTTAGGGTGGGCTGTTCCTGTCCCTTCCCCACCAGCATGTATCACTCTAAACTGTGACTCTACATCTGTCTTCTCTCTTACACTAGGCCATGGGAGGAGGTCTGCTGGGCACAGAATGGGCCCCCAGAATGGAAAGCCGAGGGTGCATGTGTTGAGGCCCCGGACAGAGGCCCACCCTGCAGACCTTTCTCAGAGCTCTTTGCTCAGGTGAGCATGAGGCACCTGATGGTACTGCTAAGCCAGCAGGACCCTGAGCTGCCTCCTGTGGGGACAAAACCAGGCAATGTGGTCAGGGCCACCAGCGGAAGCACCACTGAGGTCATGGGCAGACGATATCTGACATGTGATGCCATAGAGAAGCTAGTAGTCACAGTGACTGAGGCCTGTGTCCCTGCCAGTGGTGGGCACCCACAAAAATTCCACTAGGCCTGTGGGGGTGGGTCATAGGAAGGAGCATTCATGAACCTCTGAGTGGCCTGGGACTTGTGCCCTTGGGCCCCACTCCACGGGGACCCAGCCAAGCCCAGTGGGATCTGTCAGAAGAGGACCAGAGGTCCCAGAGCTTCCAGGGTCTCTGTCCTGCAGACCCCAGGCAGCGTTTCTGGACTCGCTGTCTTGTCCCAGCAGGGCCTCCCTCACTCCCACCCCAGGAGTGAGCATGTGCAGCTCACCACTCCTCCTGATAGCAATCAGCCTGCAGCAGTGGTTTGCCCTCCCTGGGCGGGCCTGACGCTGGGGGTTGGGGGGAATCATTGCCTTGCAGCA
Organism: Hystrix cristata; assembly: GCA_004026905.1. NCBI lineage: Eukaryota > Metazoa > Chordata > Mammalia > Rodentia > Hystricidae > Hystrix > Hystrix cristata. Next base: position 38,543 of record PVJO010004936.1, read on the forward strand.
CTGGGCTTCTCCTGGAGGCCAGGCAGCACTGTGGCCTGCAGGAAAGGGAAATGGGTTCCTGAGATTTCACCCCAAGTGGCTCCTGCAGAGTCAAGGCAGATCTCAAAAGAGATTCCCGGGAGGCTCCAGGAGAAGTGGCAGGTGCCCAGGTGGCCCCAGCCGCGGCCGCTAGTAGCTCCCTTTTTGGGGGTGGGGCATGCTGGGGACCAAACTCAGGGCCTTCTACTTGCTAGGCAAGTGCTCTACCACTTGAGCTAAATCCCCAACCCCAGGAGCTCCTTCTTAATCACACTCGCTTTTTGGAACAGACTCTCCATTCACCTGGTTCTTTAAGCAGCAGCAAGGGTTAGGTTGAACCCAGTGGACCTTGCGGGAGGGCTGGGTTGCACCACCTCCTGCCTACTGCTCTTGGCTCTGCTCCCTCCATGCCTGGGTGGCCTCCTCCGTGGGCCCCTGGACCTGGCCCCAGGTCCTCTGTGAGGCTTTCCATTCCTCTTGCCTGTGAAGACCCGAGTCCTCCCCACCTCCTCACCTTCTGACGTTAGGCTGCCTGCCTCTCAAGGTCACCCTCAGGCAATCAGCTCAAGCCACCAGACTGGACTGCCACCCCTTGGGCCTCTGAACACACTTCCCCAAACCCTCGGGGGCTGATTTGCCTTCTGTCTCCTAAGAAACACGGAAGCCACTGTCCTCTCCTCTCACCAAACCTGTGGTCCCATTCTACTGCACCTTCTCCACCAGGTGGACTGGGCCCAAGGTAACTTTGCCCGTCTCTGTGCAGAGGGACAGGTGTCACCCGATGGAGGTGACACCTGTGCATGCTCCTCTCAGGCACCACTATGCTGGGCCACCATCCAGCCATCTTGCATACCCAGCCAGTCTCCAGCAGACAGACCCATGTCCCTCTAGAAAGGTCCTTTTCTGACACTGTGACTCCTCTAGCTGCCCCCAAGAGGCCCTGGGGACCTCCTGGCCAATGATCTCAGAGGCCACATCTCCTCACCCACTGTCCCTTCCTGCCATGATGCATCGCCTGTAAGTCTGCCTCTTTCCAGTGCTACTGAAGGGGCCACCAGCCTCTGGGTTCAGAACAACCTGCTCACATCAGCCTGGTGGTGTCACTTCCCAGCTCCATGAACTCAGCCTCTCAGAGCATCAGGGCACCAGCCACTGTCACATCTGAAAGTGGGGGTAAAAAATAGTACCTGCCTCATGGGCCCATTGTGAGAATTAATTGAGTCAGCTCATAAAAAGAACTGCTCCTGGTGCTTCCTAAGTGCCACTTGATAGAAGTAAGTTGTGAGAGCTGTTACTCCATCCAGGTCTCTCCATCCCCACAAGAAGCAACTTAGTCCAAGCTCCCGCCTCTGGTCCAGAGGACTCCCCCAGGCCCTCACTAACTGCCTGTTGTCCTGACCCTGCCAGACTTCTCAAGCTACACTGAGCTTCCCAGGACCACAGCTCTCACCACCTTCCCCAGCCTAACATCCCACCCTTGAGTCTTCCAGTGCTCCTAGGATGAAGCCTTAGCCTCTTTCTCTTTGAATGACCTACAATTTTAAAACAAGAGATAAGGTTGGGGGTGTAGCTCACTGGTAGAGTGCTTGCCTAGCATGTCCCAGGCTCTGGGCTTAATCTACCATGCCATAAACAAAACACCACACATACACACACACACACACATGTGCACACACATGAGGCGAACACTACAAATGTCAACAGTTCCAAATAGCACTGCTCAGGAATTTTCATCACTAAAATATAACACAAAGTTAGGCATTTTAAAGAAACAAAGAAAATACACAGGATTGTTTAGTTTCTATAGCCGTAAAACTTGCCAAGGTTTAAAGTTACCTCAAAAAGCCCACTTACATTAAAAAAAAATATAGAGTTTTAACATTACTTGTCCACAGGTCCTGAGAACTTTTATATAGACTGCACCACCAAGCCACAGTGCAGTATTCAAGAAACAAGTCCTAGTCCCCGGGGCACAAGGGACCTTATTTGAGCTAAAGTTGCTGATATACTTTAAATAAGAGCTTCTCAGATGGAAAGAAAGAGAGAGAGAGAGTTAGTTTTGAGTTGTGGCCTTGCTTTGTAGCCCAGGCTAGCTTTGAACTCACGATGTAGCTCAGGCTGGCTTTGAACTTGCAGTCCTTTGGGCTCACTTTCCCAGGTGCTGGGATTACAGTGTAGGCCACCACACCCAGCTCAAGACAGTCTTTGGAGGGAGGAAAGACTGTGCTGCTGTATACATGGTGCCTGTAACACAGCAAGCACTTAATGAAAGTTTTTGCAATGGATCATGACTCTAGGACACCCGTGTTGGTATTGAGGTTCCTGTGCTGGCCTTCAAGCCTCCCCTTGGTTGGGGAGGATGCTCTGGTCCAGATCCCAGGAACCTCCTGGTGCAGGCCCTTGTCCTGGCCGAGCCAGGCACAGACACTATGCTAATGGCGTCACCTTGGGCTACAGCTTCTTCACCCGCCTCCCTGGCAGCCCAAAGCACCCAAATTCCCCTGCCTCAGCAACCTGCTATCCTTCATCTTCCCACAATGATCACATCACACCACACCCCAACCAAACCCTGGCTTCTCCATCCTGCCTCTCTGCTTCCCCCACCCCCACCCAGGCATCTAAAAGAACCCCACACCCCATGACGCTCACCCCTTCACCGAAACCCCATGCCCCTCTGGCCACACCCCATGGGCAGGGGACAATCTCTTTCTTCAGGGGCTGTCCCCTTGGCTGCCACCCTCCTGGCTTTCCCACTTCCTCTCTGGCTGTGGCTTCTCAGGTCCTCTGTGGATTCCTACACGGTCTGTCCCTGTTCTTGTCCCACCTCTGCAAACCCTGCCATTATCACCCCACCCCACCCAGCACTGCTCTAAATCCATGCTCCAGTACAGACTGGGATCCAGACCTCTGTAAACAACCTCTCTCCCTCCTATCACAGTTCCAGCATCTTCAGGCCCATCTTGAAACCAGACAGCTGCCCTGTCTTCCACTTTCTTCCCTTGCTCTCACCCCTCAGATCTTGCCAATTCTACCTCCTAAACCTCCCAGGCCATCCATCTCCCCTGGCTGCCAGTGACAGCATCCTCAAGGGCCACCCCTGTACTCGGGCCCTTGAGCCCAGCTCTCTGTGCTACCAAGCAGACAGCCTGGGGCCTGCGACCAGGTCTACAGCAGGGCTAAGCCTCTACAATGCAGGACACAGCCAGGCTATGCTATCAGACCAAAGAAAGAATGTGCTTCTGATGCCTGAGCTCCACCTGCCACCCACCAGGAGCAACAGTGCCAAGAAAAAGCTGCCCCGAGCCCAAGGGGAGACCAGTCATAAGCATTGGGAGGTTGTCGGGACATTACTGCTCAGAGGGCAAGCCTGCACGTCGAAGGGTGGCTGTGTGACAGGCCACCAGACAAAGTCTTGTCTGTTCCAGTGGCCCCCGCCAGAACAAGACAGCACCAGGCAGAGTGCACAGTGAAAGCCAGGCCTCTTCAGGGGTTGCAGGATGAGGTCCCCCTGAGTAGAAGGCCAGGGCCAGCTCAGAATCCAGGTGCCTACACCAGTCAGAGGGTCTTCTCGCCCGTCTCCGCTCTGAATCTCTAGGCCCCTCGAGAAGGAGTGGAGATACCCTTGTAGTAGTATTTTTTCCCATTTTGCTGATCTTGAGTACTAGAAAGTGATGAATAACTCTGTGGTTTTCTATGGAGGTTCCATGTCAGATAAAGATCCTTCCGATGCCCGCCCTCCGCACCCCCTCACCCCGGGTTGTCGGCACACTACCACGGCACATATAAGGCAGGCAGCTGCTGTGGACTCTTCAGAACCCCACGGAGGACTCGGACAACACAGAATGTGTCCTGCCAGCCCCAAGATGAGCGGCTTCCCCACCCTGCTCCTGTTCCTGCTCCTGCTCCGCCCTGGGCTCCAAGCTCCCACCAGACCCCACTGGAACACAACGCTCTGCAATGAGACAATCAAAGAACTGAAGACTTCACTTCAGAATGTAGTGAGTAGCTGGGAGAGAGTTGGCCTGGAGCAGTGGGGCTCTGGAAGGTGCCTCACGCCAACAGACCTCATGGCTCTCCTTTCCTCTGTCCCCACAGGAGAAGACTAACAACATACTCGACCAAGTACCACTGTGTGTAAGTGCTCGGCCCCACTTTTGGACACATCTAGGTCTCAATCCACCTCCTTCCTGGTGAACGCAGCCATGTCATTCCACCTCCTACATTTTTTTAAATAGTACCTGTCTCAGTGGGGTTGTTATGAGAATCAACATGCTCCTGGCACTTAGCAGGTGTTCAGTACAGGACCCTAGCCATGGCTGTAAGAGTTGGGGCTATTTTTTTAGACTGTAAAGTGAAAAGGCAGGTTTAGCTAAATAGCATACAGGGCCTTAATCTCAGTTTTCAGTGGGACGACCCCTTCCTGGGCAGACTAAATTTTCCCTGTGGACATGCGTGCTTCTTTCCTTTTCCTTAAAAAACCTGAGTTTATGTTTTCCACCCTCACCAGTCCTGGGCATGGTTATTTGCATTTATTTTTCACAGTTCCAGTTAGCTGCAGTGGTTGTCTCATCTTTGTTTGTTTGGTGTATCTTGTATCAAACATGAAGCTGAAGTATTTCCTGGGTTTAGTTTGCTCTTTGGAGCCCTTATGTTTCACAAGGTGCACCCATCTCCAAGCTGGGGCCCTTGTGATTTTCTTCTTGATATCTAGGAGCCCTTAATTCAGTCAAGGCATTAAACCTGGTATCTGGCTTCCTATAAACAATATTTACCTTTGCCAACCCTCCACCTTTTCTAGAGCTTCTTTTGGGAGATGTTTTCTCCCTGAGTCTGGAAAGATCCACCCAGGTCCTTTATGAGCTCCCAGGGACCCAGGGGTTGGGGTTGGCTTTTGGAGGAACAGGCCCTGCCTGGGGTGTGCTCTCACTTCTAGGCCTGTGCCCTTTGGGGCAGCCCAGGGATCCACTCAGAGCAAGGAGAATATCAAGGGGAGGTTGTCCAGAGGTGCCCCCAACAGCAGGCTCAGAACTCTGGGGAGATGAGTGCAGCCTGGCTGTGGAAAGGACACTCCTGAACTCCACTGCCCTCATGTGTATTCTTTGTCTCCTTAGAGGGAGAGCCTTGCGAGGAAAAACCTGTGTGCGTTCTTGACTGCTATGGAGAGGTTCCCAAACGTTACAGATAAGATGAAGAAAAATCTTGAGGTATGTGAAGTTGTTAAGGGTTTTAGGATCCCCGTGTTGGTCCTGTCTGGCCTCTGGGGAGGAAAATAACGGAGCCTTTTCAGTATCTGACTGTCTTCCTTGGTCCCTTCCCATAGTTTCTTAAGGAACATGTGCCTGAGCCCCGAGACCCACCCACGGTGAGCTGTCCCTCTGGGTACCCCCGCGCGCAGTGCCCTCAGCCATAACCTGACCCTTAGCCTACCCTCCCCATACAGTCGAGGCTCTAGGAGCCTATGGCTAAGCAGCTTGCCCAGGTTCACACAGCTTGTGAGCGAAGCATCTAATGTCATCTTCCTGCCTCTTTCACAGGGAGATCCCATCACTATCAGTGACTGGAATGACTTCCAGAAGAAACTGAAATATTATCTCCAGAGGATCTCTTGTGAAGAATCGAAGCCAACACAGAGCACTAGTACCTCCCCTCAGAAATGCGGCTTTGTCCCTGTGTTTTCTCCCGTGTCCTGGCAATGTTGAAAACAGCAGAACACCTGAAGATTCTGGACATCTCTCACACAATTCAAGATCAGAAGGATTCCATTTTCTCCTGTGGGATCGGATAAATCATTAATTATCTGTTTCTGAAATGTGCAGCCCCCTTGTGCTATGTGCTATTATGTTCTCATTTTTATCCCATCGAGGGTATTTATTTATGTATGTATTTATTTATTTATTACTTTCTGAAATGTGAAGTGTATTTATTTCAGTAAAGCAGTTAAGCCTTGCGCCTTGCGCCTTCTGGAAAAGACAACTCTGATGGAGATTGGGGTGGGAGGCATGTTCATTTGTACCTCAGGTTTTAACAGCCTTCTAGGCATGTGTGAAAATAAACCAGACTCTGAACAATTGTGTTGTTGCCTGTGTCTCAATTTCGGCTCAGTCTCAGTGACCATTCTAGATGAGCTGTGCACGCTCCACGCCATGGCAAGGACACTGTCCAGGTGTGATCCTTCTCACACTGCCCGCCAGTCCCAGTGACCGCAGAGCTCTTACCAAGCACAGTTCTGAGCATTCTACCTCTGAGCAGTTGAATACTGTGGGATGCTCCCCCTGGTGGTTATTCCAGAACCTGCAGCAGCATCCCAACTCCCTCCTGGGTAGTGGACTCGGCAATACAGGCCCCCAGACCCTGCCCTTCCACTCCTTCCAGGGTCTCCTCCCCTGCCCCGCACACCTGCCTCTTAACTGATAATTGGTGGCTGCACTGCAGGCCTGCCAGCCACCAGACTGACACTGGCACAACATCCCAGCAATCTACTCTACTGGGGAACCAGACTGAGTTTTGGAAAACACAAATTTGACCATGTCAGTCTGATACTTAGTTCGTCAGTCCTCGGGGTCCTGTGGACCTTGTCTGTGTGTCCCTATCTTAGGACAGCACATGGGATCTACCTCCACCTGTCGCTTGTATTTCCCCCACAGCTACCAATCTCATCACTGGAGCCAACAGAAGCTCCATGGCTTCCTAGATGAACCACACACATTTCGTCACCTATTTTCATCTGAGCCTGGCATGTCCTTACACTGACTTGGCATGCTGAGGACCAGGTCTGATGCTGCCCCCCTCTGGACTGTCTGCACTGACCCATGACAGGCTCTTCTCTGAGAGAGGAGAGTCAGCTGGGACCCACCAGAAGCACAGCCATGTGGCCTTAATCTCAGAGAGCACTCAAGCCTAGGAGAGGAGAAGGGCTTGAGAAATGCCTAAGAGGCTTGAATCTGGACTGGGTGTCCCTATTTCCAGCCCTCATTCACTCACACACCTTCTCACACCTGGTGGTTGGTCCTATTTTCATTCTGGCTGAGGCAGCATTTGTGTCCACCCTCATGTTCCCGTAACGAGTCACTTCTTCTCACCTCTCCTGTTCCTGGAGAGAGACCCAGCAGGCCTTTCCTCTGTGGTCCTGTTACCTGCCTCCCTGAGGCCTGATCTGCCATGCTTCTCCCACCCTAGCCCACAGAGAGCCCAAAGCCAATGGCGTACTGGAACCAGCTTATACTGCTTCATAAATACAATTGTTAAACTTCCAAAAAAAAAAGATTGCCAGCTGGGTGTGGTGGCACACACCTGTAATCCCAGAATCCTGAGGGGCTGAGGCAGGAGGATCACAAGTTTGAGCCCAGTTTGAGCAAGTTGGCAACTTACCAAAACCCTGTCTTTTTTTTTTTTTTTTTTTTTTTTTTGGTGCTGGGGATCGAACTCAGGGCCTTTGGCTTGCTAGGCAAGCACTCTAACCACTGAGCTAAATCCCCAGTCACCAAGACCCTGTCTTTTTTTTTTTTTAAGACCCTGTTTTAAGATTAAAAAATAAAAAAGAAATGGGGTTGTAGCCTTAGTGCAAAGGTTCTGGGCTCAACACTCAGTACTGGAAAATAAAAAGCCAGCCAGTTATCAAACTATGTGTAGCTTTAAATTGGCCAGAGTGAGAGTATTTACACCCCTGAAATTGAGCCTTTCCCCTGGGAGTCTCTTAAACTTCGAGTGTGAGAAAGTAGCCATCGGTCTGCCATTTTGCTCTTGCCCGGCTGTCCCACTCCAGGCCCTTTCTTGAAGTTGCTGGCCCTTTTTCCAGAAGCCACACCATTTCCACTGCATGGAATGTAGGCCACATGGCACTGTATTCCCCAGGCCTGGTCGTTCACAGTCAGCACACGCTGGCTGAGCACCTATGTGGTGGGTCCTGCGTTGGACGCTGGGGATACGGCGGTGAACTAGACAAAATGCAGGGGTTCTGGGGAGGCCTGCCTGAGGAGGTGACATATAGGTCAAGACCTGAATGACAAGAAAGCGCCAGTCATATGACAACCACAGGGAAAGAGATTTGCAAAGAGGGAGTAAGCTAGAGATTGAAGTTGGTCGGGAGCGTTCATGGAACAGAAAAAGACCTGCAAGGCGAGAATTCCGGTAGGAGGCCTACAACTCTCCCTCAGCCTCCCCCTCCCCCACCCCAGGCACAGCTCTTTGTCACCGGCGGGGTCAGACACAGACCTGGTGCAGGAACACATGCAGAGGTACAGGTCTTGCACATCTTGCCTTGATCTTGTACTCTCAGCCTAACAGAACATTTCGGTTATTTATGAGCATTCACTCAGGGTAATTGGTTATAGCGACCCAAATGGACTGATACTATGTCATGCTCGGCCACCTGCAGGGAGGGGCCCATCACTTCCAGACCCAAGAGGAAGCCCAAGTGCTCACATCTCACAAGGTGTCAGCTTCATGTGTTTCCTCAGAGCCTGCCCAGACTGTCCTTCGTGCCACGTCCCTAAGTCAAGCTGGCACCAGAGGGCAGCAACATCCCATCATAAAGCCCACAGAGTCCCGGCAGCACCAGTGAGCCCATCTTCCCACAGGTGGGGTATCTCTCTAGGGAAATGGATTACATCAGAAATTTTATTTTTTAACTTTAAAAATATAGCTTTTCACTGGAAGGGCAAGATGGAAGAGCATATCTGTTCTTTACTAAAAATTCTGGGAATGCAGAAAAATAAAGCAAAGAGAAAATTGCCAGAAGGGCAAGTGCCTAATGAAGGTAGGACGCAAAGAGGCCTGGCCAGCCTGGCTCCAGGGTGCAAACCCTCCTTCCCAGGAAGGGCCTCACTCCTCCCCTCCTGGTCTTGAGCCTTCATGTGACTCAGTGACGCAAACAGCTTAGGGCCACAGCTTCCCCATGCTGGGATGGGCTATGGGGAGACATGGGCTAGGGATTTGGGGGCCTCCTGGCTATGTAAGCCTGAACAATGTAGTAGTGGTTGGTACAGATCAAAGTGGATGATGGGTGTGTGTGGATCTCACCAGAGGTGCTTTCCATGGGGAAGGGTACCCAGAGAGTCTGAGAGAAGAGTAGGAATCCATCAGACAGAGGAGGGGTGGGAGAGGTAAGGGAGGAACCAAGCAGATAGTCTAATAGGGCAGGGTAAACTGAGGCATAAGAGCATCTATGTGGTCGAGCGAGCCAGGGTGGTTGGGTGCCAGGAGACCAAGGTGGAGGCTGGGCCCTTGGTCACTGCCTTTGTCCCTGGGGTCCAGCCAACTCGGCCCCAGGCCTCTTCTGTTCTCTTTCGGGCTCTTCCCCCTTTCTTCCTTCCCGGAACCCAAGCCACCCCAGCCAGCCTGGCCGCTGTGAAGATGGTGAGACTCAGCGACCGTGGCCTGAGGAGTGGTGGCAGTGGTTGGGGGGCGTGGGGTGGGGCCCTGACCGACACTGCATTTCGCACTGTGCTGCTTACTTTCCTCTTGTTCCTGAGACACCCAAAGTTAAGGGAGGAAAGGTTTATTTAGCTCACAGTTTGTAGAGGTTTCAGTTCACAATGGGCTGGATCCAAGGCAGGGTAGCATGGCAGAGAGGCAGAGGGCAGCAAGCCAGGCAAGGGAGAGAGCTAGGCAGCTTCTTTCTGCACCTTATATCTTATCCAGGCTGCCAGGATTTGGGTGGTGCCAAACCAATCAGTGGATTGATTTAGTAATCACATGGTCTTTAATCTCAGCATCACACACTCCAGATCCAAACTTCTGCTCTGGCCACCTCTTACCACAAGAGGTGTTTTGGGGACATTTAGGCACAATCCATAAAACACACCAATAGGAAGGATCCTGGGCAGAGGAGAGAGATGTTGGAGGAAGCAGCCTGGGCCAGCACATGGGGATCCCTGAGTCCAGGAGGATGAGGGGACACACGGTAGGAGAGAGACAGGTGGAGATGGTGTGGGCCGGAGGGGGGAAGGTAGAGCGAGTGCTCACAGGACGTGTAAGGGCTCAGTTTTCCCTTTAAAAACCTCAGGTCTGTGCATGCAGGTAGAGGTGGATCAAGCAAAGTTGCTGCTGCCCTCCTCGACTAAGAAGGGGTGCAGAATCCTCACAAGGACCCGATAAAGCCTGTGATGGCCCTCACTGTACAGACAGAGAGATTGAGGCGTGAGAAACTAAGGGAATGTGACTCCAGAGGCCCTGAGTCCTTAATTAACAGTGCTCCAGTCAGTGCCCCAGGGGGCACAAGAACCCTCCAGTCTGACCCAGACCTGACCTGGGGTCTCCTCTTCCCTGGACCAGGTGTCCCCTGGCACCTTCTGGCTCCACAGCGCCATGGTTTCAGCCCCCGGGCTGTGTGGCAGAGCACTGGCACTGCAGCTCCATCTTCCATTTACCAAACCATCCTTATGTTTACCACTAAAACACTTCATGGGCCTGTCTGTCCCCTCCTCCTACCCAGCACCCACCCCCAACACACAACCAGAGCTTAGATCCAGAGTGGTGGCTCTCTGTGTCCTGTCTATCCATCGCCATCCTCATACCTCATTGAGACAGAGAGACACAAAGAGAGCGAGAGTGAGAGAGAGACAGAGAGTGCGCAAAGTCTACCTCCAGCCTAGGTTATGCTGTGACACTTGCCCCTTTGCCCCACAGGCCCTCCCTATAGCTCCAGGAACCACAGAACCCTAGTCTGAGGCCTCCTCGCCTCCTTCTCTAATAGGAGCCCTCCACCCTGGCTCCTGGGGCTTCCTTCAGCAGACGTTGCACTGGGCCAGGAAGATATGCAGGCTTTGCTGGAGAACAGGCAGGGGCCCTGGGGATGGCTGCCTATGATGATGGAGAGGCCAGCAGGAGGGCCAGCCACGGCCAGTTGGAGATGAGGGCCAGGTAGTGGGGAGGGGTCTCCTTTCCCTCCTCTTTCCATGAGCACGTGGTGCATCGCAGTCTGTGTTCTGGGCCCCTGGGCTGGGCTGGGGCACTCCTGCCCACAGATGATAAGAACCTGGCAGCCATGGCTGCCCTTCACAGGGCTGCATGTCTTGAGGACGACTCGCTCAAACACCTGGGCCAGTTTTCCCTTACCCTCGCAGTGATATCTGTTAAATACAACTCCTGCTGTCCCCCAGCTAAGGCACAGCCCTGGCAGCCTGGGACCACCTCCTCCCAGCCAGCACAAGGGAAAAGCTAGGGAGTACAGTCCCCTGGCCTGCTGCCCCCAAGTGGTTCTGGGAAAATGGAACCGCTGCTTTGCAGTTTGGCCACCCAGACCGTCCTGCAGTGTCGACCTCCTGGGGCTGCATGTGGGGAGGTGCTAGGGCTCTGGGGAGCTCCCATCAGGCGCCCTGGACCAGGGCAGTCAAGGCTTTGGAGTTGGCAAGGCTCTCTAAGCGCTTTCCTTTCTTCGACAGACTGAGGCTACAGGCAAGGCCCCAGGGATCCAAACAGCAGGGGGCCCACGCCTGGCAGACTGCAGGAAGCTCCTTCACATACACATCTCCGCAGCGTCTCCCCAGCAGCCCCCTAAGCCTCCATCCCCTTGTGGAGCTAAAGCCAGCTGGCCTCAGTGGTAGGAGCGTGGTCTTCAGGGAGAAGCAGCTGCCCCTAAAGGCAAATTGGTCCGGGTCTGCGTTCATCACCAAGGGAGCTGCCGTGTCCCCAGGACACTGCACAGGGACTTGGAGCAGCCCTAATCGGAATGTAGCTCGAGGGCAGGAGAGTGTGAGTTTGGAGGGAAGTAGTTAGGAGTAGCATACTCCTCCTGTACCAGAAACCCCTCCCCAACCCTTCTCACCGATGACTTCCTGCTGTCTTGGATCAGGACCTCTGGACCCACAGGGCCACTACTGCGTCATCCCAGAGGTCCTCCAGTCTCCCAAACTGACCGTGTCCAGGCCAGTCTGGCACAGCCCCAGATCCCTGCTGAAACTTTAGGTCTCCTCCACTGCAGCAGTGGCCACCCAGCCGCCTGAGCAGACTCCTCACTCATCTGCTCCACGTCGTCACCCTCCTGAGCCCTGTCAAGACCTTACCTCAGCTCTCTTCATGCTCATTTCCTGACCACGTCCTCTAGCTGCTCATTCCCTGTGCACATTCTGATCAGCACCTTAACACTACCTACGCATCAGAACCTTGTCATCCTTGTCCCCCACCCATGTCACCACGGGTAAGAGCTCTTTGAGTACCAGGGACTCGTGAGTCTGCAGCAGTGTGAACCCTCCTGGAAGCTTGGCAAAGCCCACCTGTGTTTGGGGTTAACCACTCTCAGGTCCTCCCAGACGGTGGGACTCATCAGTGCTGGGGCCCTGGGACACTCGGGGAGCATGGTGGAGTTTGGTCGGGGCAGCCTGGCTTTTTTGAGATTTTCCTTTGGGCCCAAGACAGGAGGTATCAGCCTGGATCTGAGGCTGCAAATACCTGAGATGCTGCTCCGTGAGTCTGGTGCTGCCAGGAAGGGTGGCAACACTTTCTCGAGGCAGGATAAGACCCTGAGGGCGTTGTGCTGTGCCAAGGTCTCTTCAGGGTGATCAGGACCCCATGAGCCCCATCTGTGGGTGGTGGCTGGACACTCCACCTTACCACATCTATCCTGAAAGACGCTCTCTAGAGGTAGGGATGGACATGAGGCCGCTGTTCCAGAAAATCCCAGAAAGGCTGGGGGCCTTCTGTCAAGTTTGGGCCTCAGAAAGCTCCCAGAGCAGGAAGAGATGTCAGAGCACTGCCTCTTCCTGGGAGGAGTCTCCCACAAAGTTTCCTGGGATGGGCAGCTGCTTCCTCTGAGAGCTGCAGGTAATATACCCATTGCACAGATGAGGCAGGTGAGCTCGGCCAGGATGGACTTTCCTGGGCTATCCAGGTGCCAGTGGCAGCTAAAGAGGGACAAAAGCCCAAGCCCGAGGCATAGAGATACGTGGGTGCATCTGCTGGGGAAATTTTGCCTTCAGCTTCTAGAGGTCCCTAGGGCAGTCACAGGCCACTCCAGCCTCCCTGTCAATCCCCAAGTGGACTTTCCCTTGATGAACAGCTGCCCTGAGGGGAACACACGTGCTTGGTCCACCCCATCAGCCAGGTGACCAGCACTTCCTGATGCTGATGCCCAGGGCAGTAGGAGCCACTGGGAGAGGAGGAGCAGTTTGAAGTTCAAATCCAGTCCTACGTCATCTATTGCGGAGACAAGGGCCTGCACTGGTTTCCTGGATCTCAAGCCCCCAGGGAAGACAAGGACCTCCCCAAGGGCTGGCGGCACAAGGAAGGACCAGACCATTTGAGATGCCCACACCGATCTCTCATGGGATGTGAGGGGCCTGTTTCCTTCCTCTTGTGATAACTTCCTCTTTCAATTGGAATCCTGGGGTGGCCATGAGCCTGCAGTTCCCCCAGAGCCTGTGAGGATGGAGACTCACAGAAAACTCCTCCTAGAGGATTTTCTTCTAGCCCTGTGAGCAGCGTTCCAAAGATAGGTCATACCACCCATTTGTTCCCCACCTCCACCCTGCCGCAGCCCCACTGGGGCACCTGAGTCAGTGCAGCCAGCCTGATGCTATCTCTTGCCACTTCTTTCCATGTATGCAATCTAGGAATGCCTGCCTGTGTCACGGCCTCAGCCCTGATGTCATCTTTCCAGGAGAAAGATGTGTGGCTACCCACAAACCTCACTGGCAAATCCATGGGTTTCTGTCCTGCACACACTGCCTTTGGCACTGGCAGGCCAAGTTGCTGTCCTGGATCTCTCCTTGGGCCCTGGCTGCCTCTCTTCCTGCCCCTCACAGGGCCCTTGGCTGCTGGCTCATCACTTGTTGAGCCTGGCGAGCATGCCCCCACACCCTGGCTGTTCTGGCCCTCAGCCCTTCCTGAGTAATCCTTGTGGGCCCAACCATCAGGTGACTTGGACCACTCTCAGCTCTGCCTCCCGAGCACACAGTCTCCGAAGCCCAAACCTTCCTGTGGGCCCTGAGACCCTGCATACCTGCCCCTTCATCCTCTGGGCCCACACCCTTGCAACCTGCCTGATTCTCTTACTTATGTTCAAAAGCACACCCTGGAAAGGGGGGTGAGTACACTAATCTTGCTCCTCCATCAGAGGGGTTACAAAGTCCATGAAGGTAGGATCCTCGCCATTTTCCATCATCCTAGTACCTGTCTTCCCTGATGAGAACCTAGTAGGTGCTCAATAAATGGATAATGCTGAGTGTGATGGTATGCATCTATAATCTCAGCACTTCGGGAGGCTGAGGCAGGAGAATCATGATTTCGAGATCAGTCTAGGCAATTTAACAACTCAGTGAGACCGTCTCAAGATGAAAAAAAAAAAAAAAAGATGGGAGTAGGGTAGGAATGTAGCTCAGTGTGAAGTGGATTCAATCCAAAGAAAGAGAAAGAAAGAGAAAAAAAGAAACAAAGAAACAAAAAAAGAAAGAAAGAGAAGAGATGCAGATCACTGTGAGGGCTCTGCTCTCAGTTCCCCAGTACTGCATAAATAAATAAGAATTGAGTGAATGAGTAAGTTCACTACCTAAACAAATCGTTTCAGGATTCTACTTCCTAAATCTCCCTAGACTCTTCTCTTCTCTATCTCTTCTCTACCATACCTGCCTCTACAACCCCAGGCCTCTCTGTGCCCCAAACCCTCTTCTCCTCTCCCACAGCCCAGCACACCCACCCAACTTACCCTTGCTCTTTCACACTGCAGGGAGGCTGCATATCCCAGGAATCCCTCCAGTCCCCCTAGGTGCCAAACCTGGGAAGGTAATTCCTTGGACTCCCTTGGGTCTGAACTTTCCCCACTCTGGGCGGGACCACACCACAGGAGGATCCATTGCAGCCCATCTCCTGGCCAGACTGAGGATCTCAAGAGCTGGATGCGAGTGCCAGAGGGAGAGTTCCATCCGCATCCTCCCAGCACAGGGTTCGGGGAAGACTGGGAAGGCTGGAGCTGTGACAACTTATTTCCAGGAGCAAAGTGACCTTTCATCTCAGAGGGGCCACACTAGTTCTTGGCCTCCCTGGGTATCAGTTTAGCCACTGCCTGTGGCCTCCCTCCCCACCCAGCCTCCAGGCCGGTCTGACACAGACCTCTACTCCAGGTGGCATCTGCAGCTAGTATCCTTGTCCCCTTTCTCTCTCAAGAGCTCCCTGGAAGGAGCTGAACAAAAGACCTGCAGAAAGGTGGACAGTCAGAGCCAAGACAGGATTGTACCCCCAGGCCCAGCCTGACCACCTAGGAATGCTCCCCTAGGGTCAGAAAGGCAGGGCTGGCTCAGGATGGGCCCCAGACCCTAGCAGAGAGTCCCAGTGGGGTCTGGAGGACTAACACCTAGCCTTCCCAAGCAAGGGCAACAAGACCCCACCTTGCAGTGACACTTTCCAGGGCCACAGACGCAGACCACAATGCCCAGGCCACGACTTCTAACTGCTGTCTGAGGGCCCAGTGGAGTATCCTTACTTGTGGCTGACCTCATCAGGCTGCCCAAAGTGGGGAGCTTCTCCCCTATTGAAGGGGCATCTCCAGAGCCCTGGATTCTCTTGCAAAGCAAGCGATAGGAATCCGGGCTCACACAGATGTACCTTTATGCAAAGGAAACTTCCCTCCCAGTTGTACCTGAGGGTATACTCATCCAGTCACACGGACACACACACACACACACACACACACACACACACAGAGAAATGGACATGTGTGGATCTACGGCTCTGTGGCCACAAAACTTCCGGCATCAGGCAGTTTGAGCCAGATGCCTTGTGCAAATAAGAGCTCATGCCGTCTTCTCCAGAACCCCTTGTGAAAACCAAACACTTGTTAGCTCCTCAAGAGCCTGTAGTTGTTCCAGAAGCAGTTCCTGCTTCCACAGAGAGGCCTCTGGAGCTAGGATCATGTAGGACACTAAGCCGGCAAGAGCTTGCTAGGGAAGCCATAGGCCCCTATGCCTGGTACGGGTGCAGTCACAGTGCTGCAGCCAGCCCCCAAGGTTCCTGGTACCTTGGCAGGGAGGGGTGGCACATCCACTAGAAAGGGGCAGGCTGCCCTACAGGGGGCAGTGTGGCTCGTGTAGCTCAGAGGAAGAGTCACTTAGCCAGGAGTCAAACTGGGCAGTGGGGGTGGGGGGATTGACTTTCTGCAGCTAAGAGCCCCAGCTCACCTCTGCAGCTTGAATGTGGCTATGTAAACCAGAACTGCTGCTGTCAGATGGGACATTGCCATGAAAGAACACAGTGCAGTCTTGCTGGATGTGCACATGGTTGTCATGCCCTCTGCTCATGGGCTAGTGGTCCCTGGCTGAGCTGAGCTCACTGGCTGCTCTGGCTCCTTGGAGGGAACCCATGTGAGTCACTGCAGGACTATGTCATCTGGCTGGAGCATAAGAGAACAGGGTGACAGGCCTGCAAGTTCTCTGCTTACACTCAAGTCTTACAGAGGCCAGAGAAGGGCGGGAAGAGGAGGGGAAGCCTGGGCTGGAATGGGCCACCAGGGTGGGCATGATCTCCCAAAGACCTCCTGGAATAACAGGCAGGATGGGGAACCCGGGAACAGATGCCCCACCTAGTGTCTCCCAAGCCCTGCCCTCACCACTCCAGGCCAGGAAGTCCAAGTTGTGCCCAGAGGCCCCTCAAAAGGAGGGGGAAGCCTAGGGCCAGGCAAGACTGCCCAGGTAGGGCTGGAGTACACTTGAGGTGGGCAGGTGGGCTGTTGGTTCTTGGAAGGGCTCATTAATGAAAACCCCCAAGCCTGACCACCTGGGAAAAGGCTTGTCGTTCCCACGTGCGGCCGATAAGGGCCAGGAGATTCCATAGTTCAGGTAGTTCCCCCGCCTCCCTGGCTTTTGTGGTCACCATTAATCATTTCCTCTAACTGTGTATATAAGAGCTCTTTTGCCAGCAAGCCCAGTACTCAGAGAGAAAGACTAAAGTCCTCAGGAGGATGTGGCTGCAGAACCTGCTTTTCCTTGGCACTGTAGTTTGTAGCATCTGTGCACCCACCCGCCCGCCGAGCCCTGTCACCCGGCCCTGGAAGCACGTGGATGCCATCAAGGAAGCCCTGAGCCTCCTGAACCACATTAGTGATCCAGCTGCTATGATGGTGAGTGAGGGAGAGAGAGTGTGGGCTGCACTGAGGTCATCCTGCTGGCCCCACACTGGCCCTGCCTGTCAGCTTGATAACATGACCTTTTCCTTTCTACAGAATGAAACAGTAGAAGTTGTCTATGACCAGTTTGATGCCCAGGTAAGATGCTTCTCTCTGGCACACCTCTCAAGGGGCCTGTATCCTGGGGGGCTAACTTTAGATGCACCCTCATAGGGTTGTCTACTTCTTGCTAGTCAGCTGGCTGCCAGGAGGAGGGGCAGCATTGGGGTGCTACTCGCCTGGCTTCTGTGGTGGTCACGTGGGCTCCTTTCTCAGCTGAAGAGCCACGAGGCAGGCCTAGCACTCAAAGGCTAAGGATTACCAGGGGACAGGTGGGAAAATGGGGTCTTCATGAGATGCAGCTCTGGGCCTGGGGCACTCACTGTACCCCGAGTCCAAGCCCTGTGGAGAAGGGGTTTTAGAAGCAACACTTGCTTACACAGCCAGTCTGAGACAATGCCCCATCCCAGCCCGCACCTTCTCCTTGAATGGTGGGGCAAGTGCCAGGGACTGGGACCCTCTTGAGGTGTCAGGGTAAGGGAACGTGGCTGTGCTGAGGGTGGCCTGAGTCAGCCAGGGAGGGAGGGCAGATGTCTGTCTGCAACGGACAGAGCAGTGTGTACGACTGGGCCCAGTCTGAGACTAGTCAGGAATCATTCCACGTCCCTCTGAGGAGGGATGGCACAGGAAGGAGCGATGGGGAAGGTGGCCACTGCTGGCTCTTGACCTTGTCTCACCAAGAAATGGGCCCTTTCCACAGGAGCCGACATGCCTGCAGACCCGCCTGGAGCTGTTCAAGAAGGGCCTGCGCGGCAGCCTCACCAGGCTGCAGGGCTCCTTGGCCATGATGGCCAGCCACTACAAGCAGCACTGCCCCCCTACCCCGGTGAGTGCCTTTATCGAGGAGGGTGCAGATGGGTGGGGAGAGGCTGTGGTTGTGGCTGTTCAGGACCCCAAAAGGTTTCTGTGTCAATGGGTGTGTAATGAGGAGACCCTGGGAATGCGAGCAACCTGTGCCCACCCTTTCATCCCCAGGAGTCAAAGCCAGGGTGTTCTGAAACCCACAGTGCTCCCTAGTGGGACCTGCCACCTTCCCTGTTATTTTGTCATTGCCAGTAATGAGGTCAGAGGTGAGGCAAACCCAAAGAAACTCAGGGCCTGCGCAAGGTCCACAGGAAGCGCCGTGGCCCGTGTGCTGCCTCCTGACAGGAATTTCCTGTGGGGTGCCTGGACTGCATGGAAGCAAGGAGGGGGACCTGCCTGGAAAGGACGAAGGCACCAAATGTCCCTTCTTCCTGCAGGAAGGGAGTGAGGTCTGGGTGATGGGTGGTGGCCTCTGCCCGACTCTGTGCCCTGGCCCGGGACCAGTGAGGCAGTCCAGCGGCCTAGAGGAACAGCTCAGGATAGCACCTTGTCAGGGCACTAGGCCCAGCTGCCCTTGGCAGAGCTGTGCGGCCCTTGGGCAGCACATGGGTAGTAACAGTGTCACCTGACTGACTCCCCAGGAATGGGCCTTTTGGCCTCTGAGTTCTCAGAGGTGATGCAGAAATACACTGCTGCTTCCCCACGTTACCCACTCACCTGGACTCAAGTGTTTTTTATTTTTCATTTTTTCATAAGGAAACTTCCTGTACAACCCAGATAATCACCTTGAAAAGTTTCAAAGAGAACCTCAAGAGCTTTCTGTTTGCCATCCCTTTTGACTGCTGGAAGCCAGCACAGAAGTGAGGCAGCCCAGGCCAGCCGGGCCAGTCCTCGGAACTCACCGTTCAGACTGCCACTGTCTCACCCAGAAAGAGGCAGAAACTCAGGATCTTCCCTTGGCGGGACCAAGGAGTAGGCCCCAACCACGGGGCTGGGGGGCGGGCCCAGACCTGCCAAGGACCACCTGGACCCTGATGTGGGCATGGTAGAGGATATTTTATACCACTTCGTGGAATCCATAATATTTATTTATATATTTATAATTTTTTAAATATTTATTTATTTATTTATTTAAGCTCATAGTCTGTATTTATTCAAGATGTTTTGCCATAATACATTATTCAAAGTCTGATTTTATTTTGTGTCCTTTTTTGGTTTATTTTCAGGAGGGGAGAAAGTGGGAGGTTGGGGAGGGAGCTGAGTTTCTGCTGGGGTGTCTGGGCTGGGCCTGGAAAAGGTGCAATGTTCTACACACCGTATGTTCTTCCTGGGATGCCCAAGGGTTCCCACCAGAGACGGACCATCCCAGGGGAGTCTGACCCTGAGGAGGGCATTATCTTTCTGGAGGAAGTTCAGGGGACTGTGGGGGTTGGCTGGGCACTGTTTGAACAGGCCCTGTGCCCCAAGCCCTGCCCTCTCACTCAACCACTCTGAAGGTAAATCAGCAAATAAACTAACTATTCAGAGAAAAAGAAACCAAACCACAGGGGTCAGAGCTCAGCATATTTACCCAACTTTCCCCCAGCTGAGGTGATCTTAATCTTCGAGAGTCAGAATGTAAGTTCATAGTGTGTTGGAACACGAGTGGAGCATTTTTCTGAATTGGTTTTTAGTTTTACATGAAGTTTTATATCCAACAGTTGCTTTCTCCTAAAATCTGTAACATTCTGGCTGAGATAAAGCAGTCTCCTTTCTTTGACAGCCAGGCTGACTATCACTTCGCTGGACCCAGTCTTCTGGGTCCCTCCTGGGGAGGGGAAGGAAGGGAGGCTGTCCCCAGGGCTCAGGCGAGCAGAGGAGCCAGGCTTCTCCTCGGAGGTGGTCTGGCAAAGCCATTTCCTGCAGCTTCAGACCCTGCCGGCACTCAGTAGCTGTGTGCCCACCATACCACTTGCTCCCACTGTTCCATCCTGCACCAACACAAGGTACCAATCCTGGCCAGAGACCTGCCCACACTCAGGCAGAAAGGTCACACTCCACATATGGATTTCAAATAACCAGTCTTAGGTCAAGTTTGAATTTCAGCAAAGACAAGGATCCATGAAGTATGCTGTGGTCACTAAAAGTGCATGAGCAGCACATCTTGCCCAGCGATAAGGTCCTCTCTGTCTTCCTCAGAAGCCATCGATGACTGATAAGATGTTTGGTTTCCTTAGACTCACATATATAGGTACCCCTTCCTACAGAAATACTGCCAAGCCGGGCTCAGATTGCTTGGAACCTCCTTCAAATGGTGCCATGCACCTGTACGTGCTCCTGGTTTGTGTGCTCTGCGGGTCAGAAAGCCATTTTGCACCAATGAAGGCGGTCACTGTGACCTCCGAAAAAAATCTCACGGCACTCTGTGATGAGATTCAGAAGGATCTTAGTGATGACAAGAAGATATATAAGGTAAGCCTGGGTCTTCATCAGACATTCTGTCCTGATGGCTTTTGTGTTTCTGACCAACTTCTCTTGCTTCTAGGGTTCCTTCAGTAAGCCCCAGAACACCAGTGAGGTAAGAAGAATCTACTCTTTGGGCCTTCTGGGTCATATCTGGAGAGGGAGAGGAGATGGCCTCAGTCAGCGCACCGGGTAGAGACAAGAACAAGCAATGCTGGAGGCTTTGCAAATTTGAGGACAGATCCTCCAGCTCAACCAACAGATAAACCAGGGCTTCTTCTACCACCATCCCAGCACAGCTGAGGGCCGGGGAGGAGATAAGACATCTACTGCTCCCATGAGTCTCCTGTGGGTGAATCGGGTCAGGGCCTGAGCTTAGCTCCAGGGCTCCATGAGGCCAGGGTAGCCAGGGATGGATGAGGTGGGGGTTCAGCTGTGCACTGCAGTGCACTCCCACCACTCAGTGCCCTCAACCCTCTTTTAGGAACTCTGCTACGCGGAGTTTACGAAGATCTTCACCTCTACCCTGAAGAACATCACAGACCATAACAAAGCAGACAAGTCCATAAATAAGGTTTATCGAAACATTTTGATGCTCCCCAAAATCTGCCCAAAGCTGGAAGTAAGTTACTGTTTACTGTTAAGGGAAGTTGAGACTTAATTTCCCTCTACTACATCCAGGGGCCCAGTGGGGCAAAGGGTTTCTTATGGGCATCACTTGCCACCCTGTGGCTTCGGGTGCTACTCTTGAGTCACACAGATAGCTATTGTTTGGGACTGTCTCAAATCCCAAAGAAGTCCACTGTCTGACAATGGGTGGAAGGTGGGGAATGAAAAGGTGGGCACAAGGAAGTGTAAATTCAAGGCGTGGTTCTGGGGGTTTCTGTCTGCACCATTGGCCAAGCCCCCAACCCCTCAGGGTCAGTGTAGAGCAGACAGATCTGAGATAAGTCAGAGCTGGGCTAGTTATGGACTCAGTTTAGGAAGGGGAAAGGGCTTCTTGGTCCCACCCTTGTGTCACTTCTGGCTGAGGAGCCTCACACTGGGGAATGAGCTGTAGTTTAGTGGGGCATATCTGGAGAAATGACTGATTTGTTCTGTTTGTTGAAAGCTTGCATGGTCCTTTGTGTACCCTCCCTCCCCTACTTGTCCTCCTGCCCTTGTCCTGGACAGCCCCGGGACCTGTCTACATGCTGCTAGCTTCCTCACCATGGTTGTCATGGTCCTCAGACTCAGCCCCTACTGACTTCTCTCTGGCGATGGAGAGGGCCTTCCTGAGTTACCTCCTGGTGGGTGGGGGCTTACAAGACCCTTGTGGCTGGGAAGACAAGAGTTTGCTTTTATTTTATTCTATTCATTTTTTCCCCCACTAAGATAATGACTTACATATTAATTTCTTATTTAGCCAACAGACTCATCTAAGGACTGTGCTACCGAACAAAGTAATTTCACCATGTTCAAGAAAGCCTTGGAGATTGTTATCACATGCATAGAAGGATGGAAATCATGTCAGAAAATCTAGGGTAGCCCCTGGGACTCTGTCTTCTCCCAGGGTTAGAGCTGTAGGAAACAGGTGGGGTGGGGTGGGAGTTTGCAGGCCTTGGGCTAATGGGGTGATGTTTGATGTATGTGGGTAATGGGGGGTGTTTACCCAAGGACATGTTTGTAATGGATACATTACCGATGGTTGCTTCAATAAAGCTTAGTGTGGAAAGCTGGAGAGTGAGAGTCATGACAGAGTCCATCCTTGCTGGGGCCCCATCAACTGGAATCAGGAAGCAGGGGTGGACTCCATCACCAGGCTCCTGACCTAGAGGCCCAGAGGTCTTTCAGGAAGAGCCTCTGGCCCTGGATGGAGCAGATAAAGTTCCCCTCATCCTTCCCTCTCTGCATCTCCCCAACAGTGGGACACAGAAGGCTCCATCTGTGCAGCTCCCTTTCCCCCTTGTCCTTCAGAAATCGACTTGGATCCTTTCCCAGACCTCCGTCCCTAGCTGGTCAGTGCCCATTCACCTGCAGATCCAGGTGCAAGACTGGAGGCCCAAAGCTCTTCCTCCTTTCTTTGTTCTCAACTATAGAGTGCTCTAACTCTAATCAGCAACTCCCCTCACCCCAGGCCCAGTGTGGTGCCACAGAAATGTCAGCCCTGCTAAATGGATCAGAAGAACAATGGCTTCCGGCTACGCACAGAGGAGTGGGCAGAGCATGTTTCTCAGCAAGGCGGGGTGTCCACGAGGCCCTATCTGGATTGGCAAGGAGTCATCTGGTCTCAAAACAAAGCCCTTAATCTCACCTAGAGAGCCTCTCCCAAGGCTTTCTGGGGGCTCAGTGACATTGCAGCTCTCTCCTTGACTAGTAACACCCTTCCACTTCCCAAGCACTGGGTCCTGCTGGGGCAAATCCAGCAGTTGCTCAGGTCCTAAAGTGTTGTCAGATGGGGCTACCAAGTTACGACCTCCCAATTCTGACCATAAATCTAAGCATTTGAACAGTTTATTGGGGGTGCCTGGGATTATCCCACAGTCCAAACAGCTTCCTACGATTCAAAATTCTTAGACCATGAGCTTCTTCAAGGAAACAGGACTGATAAAGATCTGTTTATTCTGGAATATCGTTAGATATCATGCTACAACCTCAACTTGGCCAAAACCAGACCTACAGGAAGTCTGCAGAATCTGCCCACAAACAGGCTCCAAAGCTTTGGGTTGTGCCTGTGACAAGCACACAGGCAACTACACACCCGCTCGGCCCCACTCCTTGCCCTTGCATCCCCAGGCCACCCCTGCTCATCTCTGCCTTGAGGGGCCACATTAAGTGCTGGAAGTCAGCAAGTATTACTGAACAAAGTGGCCCATCATCTCAGAACATGGAGGGTGGCCCTGTGGCCCTGGATCAGAGTCAGGGGCTGCTACAGGGTCAAGTCCAAGGGTAGTTTCAGTCTGGAGAAAGTTCACAAACCTGTCACCTAAGGCTCTGAGTTCCTGTCCTTTGGATGTACCACATGGGTTCCTAAGGCTACTTCTTTGTGAATGGGATGCACAGCTGCCAAGGTCTGCTGGGACATCCTGGCAGGAACCCAACACTTCACTTCCCTGGCTTCTAATTAGCTGGCACGAGGGCACTCTGACCCTGAGCACCTGAAGAAGCCTGAGGCACCTGAGAGTGGCGAGGGATATGACTTGCATGTAGGTCCTTGTCACCACAGTGTGCTCAGGTCCGAAGGGTGTGCCTGAGGCTTCTCTGCAGCTAGCTTGCTGCGTGAGCTCGTGAGCTTGGACAGGTACCTCAGTCTCTCAGGCACAGAGTCTTCACCGGCAGGGCAGACTCTAGCCCCAGAGGCCAGGTCCGAGGCCAGGTCCGAGACCAGGGTCACAGTGTTTGTTAAACTGAAGGGCCTCAGAACATCTGGCTCAACTCTGGAGAAACAGAGGTCAGAAAGGCTGCCAGAAAGCCGCTGGTACCTCAGCTTGTAAACAGGGAAGTTGGGAAAGGCACAGTGGGGAAGGTGGCGATCTCGCATGAGGCGACAGCTCTATTCCCCTGACAGATTTAAGCCTTTATCAAGGTCAACAAAGAGCCACTCATGAAGAGACTGCAGTGAGGGCCACCAAGGTTTTCCATGTGGCCTCACTTACCTTCTGAATAGGGTCAGATCTGCACATGGTGCTGGGGAGCCTGCTGGGGGCTAGAACCATGTGTGTGCTGCTCTGGAGAGCAGCACTGCTCACAGGCAGGCCCGAGCCCACAGTCTCTGGAAGCCTGTTGGTACTGGGTCAATATAATGCTGCTATACTGTAAGGCTGGGGCTCTGGGATAGATGCTTAGCCCAAGAAACATGGCTTTGACCCTCAATTTTCTGAGTCTGGCCTGGGTTACCCATTTCTGTGAGATATCAGTGAGTACCTCCAAACTCTGCCTCCCTTAGGAGGTAACCATGGGCCGGCCTGGCCCTGGGGAAACACTCTTAGATTTGCTGGGCCCATCTTTAGGCCGGGAGGGACAGCAGGGCTGGGTGACCTGAGAGGCCAGGACTCACTGCCTTAGCAAGACTTCCCAAGACAATGGAACAGTCTTCCCCTTTAAGGAGCCTCCCCAGGGACCACAACTCCACCACCCTCTGCCTCCTCGGTACCCCTTCCTCAGAGATCAGCAGTGCTGAGGGGGGAACCAGGAGTCTAGGAAACACATGGGAGCAGTGGCATAGCCCTCTTATACTGGGCTTTGAGAGCTGAAACAGCCCAAGGGCAGCCCCACACAGCCTCTGCCTGGGCCATGGGAAGCTCACAGAGGTACCAGTGCTGGAATGACCCTTGTGGGCCAAGAGCTTCTTTGGGAGCTTCTTTGCCCTTGTGGGCAAAGAGCTACTTGTGACTTGTGGGATGACAGATGAGTTCTTTCCATGATGTAGGAAGAAAGGCTGAGTCCAAGGCCATTGGACATCACGGGTTCTCTTTGCTTAAAGAAAATCTACATCCTCAATCTCCCAGCTGAATGAGGTGCCTGGTAGTGGCTTGTATTATTAACTGATTCCACAATAATCATTTTGCCAAGGTGCTAATGATTAGCTTACAGAGCATTTCCGCCCAGACAAGAGTCAAGGTGCCTCTCAGGGGAGCAGAAGAGGCCCATCTGCTTCTCCCTGGCAGGCAGGACAGCTCTCAGCAAGGGCCTGGAGGATGCAAGGTGCTGCCCAGGCATCCTCACATTCAATATGTCCTGTGCATGGAGTCACAGATGGGGGTGACTACCAGGCTACCAGTCTGGCCTGTGCCACGTAAGTCCAAGTGGGCATTGCTGACCCTGGCAACAAGATGTGCTATGTTCCTGAGCCCTTACTCCTTTGGTTGCTGGCTGCCTACACATGTGTGTGCTCAGTAATTCAGGTCTGCATGATTAAAGTAGACAGCAGGGGCTTCAGGGACCAAGCACATACTATACCATCCTGGGGTTCTGAGCAAGCTACTGGTGTGTGTTGAAGGCCCATGACTGGCCGTTCTAGATGCAGCAGCTCCAGCCCTGAATGCTCCCACATTGTTAGACAATTTTCGCACATAAGAAATCTGGCACTTATTTTTCTCCCTGGCCTCGGCTTTCTTATCTGTGAAGTGGGGTGCAGCAGGAATGGAGTGGCCACAGCTCAGCCCAGCGCTCGCTGACCCATAGCTCAGGTAGACAGAGTAGTTTGTAAGTGATGTGGCCAAGAGAGAGTGGATGCTGGCCGTGTGGTAGCACACAGGCCTGCAGGGCGGGTCAGAGTAGCAGCCCCAAGGCAGCCACTGGGCTGAGGAGGAGGCATCTGGCCCACTATAGGTGCTGGAAGCTCCCCACCCTCTCTGGGCCTTCCTCAGGGGAACTTCCTCAGGGCCACACAGGAGGTGAGCCAGACAAAATCCTGGGGCCGGGCCCACAGAAGCTCCCTCTCTGGGCCCAGGGCTTGCCCTTACCGACGGCTGACCAATTTCCCTCCTGTGAGGAGACCCTGAGCCGTTCTGCCAGGAAAGATGCATCTTCACAGTTATTTTTCATTGTGGTTGAAGACAGGCGCAGTGAAACAGTTTCATGTTGCTGCCACTGATGTTATCACTAGCCCAGACCTGCTCTTTCAACCTGAGAGATGATTAATTAAAAACCTTTCTCCTTTATCTTTCTTTTTTTTTGTTTCTCTGTCTCTCAACTTCAAGGGAAGATTAGCGCAAACTCCCCAGGTCCTGCTCTTGACACACCACCTGGACCTCAGCATCTCTTTCCAGAGCCTGCCGTTCTTCTGGGGGTGGGGAAAGGCCTTTTAAAAACTTCAATTTATATTGTTAATATACAATAAAGAACACAAATCATAAGAGCACAGTTCAGAGAATTTTCATAAATGTTTGCATGCATTTAACCAGCAGCCAGAGAAGGACATTGTTCAGCACCCCAAAGGCTTCCTTGTGCCCCTCCCTCCAAGCACAGTCATGATTCCAACCTCTAGTGCCATCAGTTAGCTTTTCCCGTTCACGAGCTTCATTTAAGCAGAGCACAGGCCACGCTCCCTTTCACGTTTGACTTCTTTCACTGAATACTGTGTGTGTGCAGTTTTTCCTGGTTGTTGCATGTATGGCGGTTGTCTCTTCTGTTGCTCTGTAGTACTCTGTTGAGTGAATATCTCACAATTTATTTCCTCATTCTATTGTTGATGGACAGTAGTTAGGCACCTTCCACTTTTGGGCTAGTATTAAAGTTGCTCTAAAGATTTTCTGCTCATGTTTTGGTCAGTAATGTTTGCATATCTTTTGGAAATGCTAAGAATGGTAAGGAATTGCTGAGTCGGAGGATGTACATACTTTAGCCTTAATTGGTACAGCGAAGTAATATTCCAAGGAAGACATTTACAGTCAAATTGTTGTTGTTGTTGGCTTTCCTGCCTTGTATAGACAATGCTGACACTGGACCTCTTTCCTCCCTTCACATGTTTTGAGCCTGCTTCCCAAATGTGCTCATCACTGTTAGAAACTCTTCTCTATGTTGTTCACTGTTGCCCAACTGTCGGCATTCCAATAAACCAATTGTTGGGAAACAAAACCCAGATCCAGCTGAATCCTGGGTGGCGAGGAGACTCTGCTCACAGGGCCATGAGGAAGCTGGGCTTACAGGCTGTCGTGAAGTATGCACGCCGATAACAGCAAAAATCAGCCGGTTTTTCGCTCACAAGGGTCCCGTGTGGTCATGGCTGTGGAGGGGACATCTCCACACCCAGCATCTCCTTTGGGAAGGCGGCATGAAGGGCCTGTGAAGGGCCCTCTGACGTGGATGCAATTGCCAGCACACGGCGGAGCGCCGCGTTCGTCTACAAAACCCGGCTTCAGAGCCAGTGGAGACCTGGAAGGCGCTGTGATGTGCTACTGTCCTGTGTGGAGAGACCAAGTTGGAGGGCAGAGCCCTGGGCACTGTCCTGCTTTCTCTCCGAGTTGCAGTCACCTAGTCGGTCCCCCACCACATCCGGGTGTGTTCTCTTCCCAGTCCCTTCCAAATCCACCCCTCCTTTCCACCCTAATGGCCTTGCCTCAAACCACCTCGCACATGCAGATAGCCACCTCAGTATCCACAGGCCTCATCTCTGGACACCCTCCGGCGCCCCGCCCCACAGCAGCCACCTATTCATCATTCCACAAGTGTTTCCTGAGTGCCCCTGGAGTGTCAAGAACTGTGCCAGGCTCTGTGGAAATGCCAGCCCTTGAGGTGTTAGCATTTCAAGAGATTATTCTGGCTGTCGGCTCAAGACGCGCTGCTAGCCTTATGTCCTAGTCAAAGACCACGCCCTGATGCTCTAGTCCCTGAGGACACCCTCGGCCTCACTGCTCACCACTCCCTGACTGCCTCACAGCAGCCCTAGGTTCCAGGGACACCAAACAGTCACAGCTCTCTGTGTCCTTTGATTCCTCCTCCTCACCCACAACACATCAGGAATACCAGGTGACATCTTTCCCCCAGTGAGGTAGACCAATGTCCAGTGGGAGGTAGGGAGGTCCTCCACTGGGCACCTTCTCCCTTGACACCAACTCTGGGGCTTGTGTGCCCACATCCTGGTCACCTGTGTGTACTTTCACCTGTTCTTCAGACACTGCGGATCTCAACTCTGAACTACTGCTCTATCCCAGGTCTGGAAAGGGCCCCTCACCGCATATGTGACGGCAACAGCTGTGTTCCAGGGTCTGATGAAAGTGAGCCTCTTTCCACCTCTTATTAAAAGCGATTCTCATAGATTTTACAGAAGTCTGAATGGAAAGGCAACACGATTCTCCCAGAGTTTAGAAGTGCTTTTTGGGGCAAGACTAGCAGCAGGCTATCCCAAGGCACTCAGTGCACGGCCAGGGACGTTCTTATCATTATCCTTACAAACAGCACCATGGGAGAGGTGAGCCAAGAGGACAGCCCCGTACCCTGCCAGGAGAGCTGGGAACTCAACACCAGCACAGCCGCCTGTTCTTTCTCCCACATAACGGGTTTAGGAACCATCTGAAAGGAAGCAGCAGGAGGGAGGGAGCCAACTATTTGGCAATGTGTCACACTTCCTCCAGCTCAAAGCTGGGGCAGCCCCAGGCGCTCCTGGTGGAGCTCTTGGCTCTTGCCCAGGCCGGCCCTCCAGCCCGACTGGATAAGGGTGAGATCATGTGCTGGGAGGGCAGGCCAGGCAAGCAGAAACTGCTGCTGCAGCCACAGCTCTAAGAAAGAAATGACATAACAGCAGGCCAACTCATAGTCTCTCCTTTCCTCTCATGCCCGAAGCAGCTCTCCTTGACTGACCTCCTTAGTTCCTTTCGCCAACTGGGACCTCTACGGGGCAGTTTCTGAGGGTTTCTTTAAGGTCATCAGCTGAAAGAGAAGCTCCATCCCTCACTAGGACTAGTGATAGGGATAGGGCTGTGAATCAGATACACCTTAACAGCCACCCAACCTTACCCTGGAGGTATACACCAACCAGTGTAGAAATAAAAGGAAGGTACAGAGCCTCAGGCCATGCTCTTGGCCATGGTCACACTAAAGATTCCTGTAACTATAAGGCTCATGGACAGAGAGACACAGCTGGAACTCTGTGACCAAACAAAAACAGCCACAGGCCTGGGCCTCTCAGTTGCAAGGAATCTTCATGGTAGAAAGGAACATCTCCCCCTAGAGTCTCCTGGCTGGAGGTCCAGGAGTCATAGGAAGACAAAAACAATGATACAGTAGGTCCATAACAGTGATAGGCTGCTGGGCCTGGGGATCTTGGCAGGAACAGAGAGATGGACAAACAAACAAGATAGGCTCAGCCAGAGCTTGGAAGGAACATATGAAGAGACCAGCTTGAGACACTGGCAGTGACATACTGAAGGACACAGAGGCAGATGGACAGACTTAGAGCTCCTGGTCGGGGTTCTAGAAGGCACTTCTGTCTCTCTCCAATCTGAGCCCTAGACTCTGCATGGCCAGAGGCTTCTGAGGTTCCCTCTGTGGCCAATGGGGTCAGAGACTTTGAGAAACTGGTGGAACCTCTCTTTCCAGGGATACAATGCTCCTAGTTCCAGGATTCCTGGGAAGGCTATGGCTTTCACCATCCCTGGAGTCAAGACTCAAAAGCCAATCTGTTCTGTTTCTCCCCCTCTCCTTGCCAGCTTTGTGGAGAAGGGAAAGGCTCCCCTTAAACCTCCTAGGGCTACCTATTTATAACATAGAGACACAGTGACTATGATTGCCCCAGAAAGGATGTGGCCACTGTGGACCACTGTGACTCTAGACTCTACGGAGACACTGCAGGGCCCGACCGAGGCTGAAGTCTGACATTTCCATGGTTGTCAGAGGATTCTTAGTTCCAGGTGGCCCGCTTCTCTCTTCAGCACTCCTATCATGTACTCCAGAGCCCAGAAACTTCTGAGTCTGCAGAGTCCAGCGTGCCTCCCCACAAGGGTGAGACTTTTGTATTTTGATGGACCAGGTTGCCCATCTCAGGTGGAGTTGCCTAGAAATTAGACTGTGAGACAAAGATTAGCACACTGGACTGCTCATGGCAGGGAAGGGAGCAGGGATGAACAGAGGAAGAACTTGGTTTGTAACAAGGTCACAACAAAAGTCTCGGCTGACCTGAAGGAGAGTTCTAGAACTAGGATGGCCCTTCAGAGTTTTCCTAAGTTTGAGGGAGAAGACCAAGACTTTATGTCTTCATGACGAACAGTAATTGGATTAAGCTGACTCTGGAAATAGTAGTGACCTTAGGTGGGACAAGGAGATTCTCCAAGACAGCTGACTAGGGCTGGGCATGTAGCTCAGTAGGTAGGGTTTGCCAATATGCACAGACCCTGGGTTCAACCCCCAGCACTGCAAAGACAAGTTAAGAAGGCTGGCAGCTAAAAGCCATCTTCCAGCAGCAAGCCCTTGATTCCTGAAGGGTGTTCTGGGCAACACACCATGGCATCCACAGTCTACCCCTTGAGCTGCTGGACCCCCTTCCTTTTATAACCACTTCCCACAAATGCTGGGAGCAGTTCGTCTAGGATTTCAGGGCTGTGCAGTCAACAATTGGCTAAATCTTGATTCATAACATTTTCATATTATCTTTGTATAATACTCCTATCACCACTAGTTTTAAGCTACCTACCAGTGGTTTAAAAACAGGCTGGCAAAAACCTAGCAATGGGCTCTCACCAGCAAGTAGCCAGCTCTAGCACATCAACGATTTCAGTGGGGGGAATTTAGAACAGGAAGGGTTGTAAGGAACTAGCACCCCTGCTGTTGCAACACATCTCAGAGCCACAATTAATGCTCATCACCACCTCCTCTACCATCCATCCAGACTTCCTCTCACTCTCTGTACCTCTGAGGTGTCTGATTCCTGATCAGAGGTCACTGCACACTGCACTGTCCATTTACTGCCAAATAGGAAGAGGAAATACTACAGAAGCATTCAGGAAGATCACCTGAGTGGTAAAAGCTCCCACTATTTAGCTTCGCCTCTTTCTCACAGGCTTACATCCCCCTGTGAAGATGGTGGTGACTCTTTTTCTTTCTGTCTGTCCCTGGGTAAAAAGTTGCTGAAGTGCCCTGGCAGTAGTTTCTGAATATAATTGAATGAGATGTTGTGGCTCCTGATCGCTGAGAGAAACCAGGTCCCCTAAACAAACTAAGCCCAGATTTGTAGGAATGGGAAGCACATACTTTCCAAATGGGCCACTGCAGATTGTAAAAGAGGCCACCAATGTTTCTATCTCCTCAGTCCAAGATTTTGTTTTATAACTACTGGGACACAACTCCATATGAGTCTTTGATTATTTATAGTGAGAACTGTGTCTAGGAGGAGAGCTCATTCTCCTGTATTTAATCTTATAAAAATGACTCATTGGCTCTTCCAGGGCATAAGAGTACCAAGGGAGTTAACTAGCAATCAGATGGCCTTTTGATCTCAGTAATGTATCTGAACACAGATACCTTCAGGTGTCTGTGAACCAAGCCTGAGCATTGACATCCTCCATCAGTTTGTCCTAAGATGTCATTCACACAGTCATAGATTTGGCCTGGGGAAGGGTTCTGGTGCCATGGAGGCGGATAACATTGGGTTCTGGTTTCCTTCAAGTAAGGCTCACTTACATCCTCCAATCCTGCTTAAGTTTGATTCCAGATGTATTACTTCCATCTCATGATGAAGTCTTGCTGACCTCACCCAACCTTGCTGCTTACAAAAACTTATCACAAGTTGCTCTTGCTGAATGATTATTCCATCAGGCCCTTCAGGTCTACCAACGTTCAGAAACATGATAGGAGCTACTTTTCAAAAGGTGTGTAAATCTCTGGTACAGATGGTATGCCTTGTTCCAAGACCCTAAGTACAAAGTCTATTTCCCACCACTGATACTTTCAAAACCACAGAATCTGGTGATTCATGTGGCAAGGCCACTTGTACTGTATCCTGAAACTGCCCCAGAGCCCTTTCCCGCCTGGGGCCCCTCTCAGAGATAGCAGGATTTTACATTACTGCCAAGAATATGGGTCAGAGTAATACTCCCAGGTGTGCAATAAGTTCATACACAACCCTAGGGGCCCGCCAAAGCTCTTTCCTTCTTCATGGTGGGATAAACAAGATGCGGTAATTTATTCTGTACCTCAAGGGGAAATTTCCAGACATGCTCCAGATCACTGGATCCCTAAAAACTTTACTGAAGTGGAAGGCTCTGAATATTCATAAAGCTTATCTTCTGGAGTGCATGTCTTGCCAGGGCCAGCAATTCTACCTGACTGGCTAACATTATTAGTAGAAAAAACAAATGGGATGTTCTGCATGATGTCCAGAAGGTCTGGACCTTGTTGGAATGTATTCTGACAGAGGACAGGAGAGTTAACCTTGCCTGAACTGTTATTTGTCCTAAGTGAATGAAAATTATTTCTGATAGGTGTAGAAAAGAATGGATCAGTGGCTACAGACCAGTTTAATCTACTGTGCCCAAAGCACCACAGTTATTAAACACAGTAGCTGCAGCTGGAGCTATGATTTCTTGGTACCAGCCCACTGTCATCTTCCAGGATCTACCTAGGTTTGCTGGTAAATTAAATGAAAATATGATGGACCCTCTTCAGGTCCTAATTCTGCCATTACCCCCTAAAACATACGATTGTTTTTGATTTACTACTCTAGGAGAAGTTTTGAAAGCTTCTACTTCGCTTTCTTCACTATAAAGCTCTTCCTACACAGGCCAAAGACCCGGCGTAGGGACTGTGCTAATTATCAATTATGTTTATCCAGTGATACCCAAAGGGCCTTCTGTGGACAGAATGTGGGCCAGAAATCTGTTTATTACCTGGCCCACGTATGCTGTAACTAGAGTCTTGGGGCTACTACAGATCCTCAGGTAAGAACATTGACTCAAATCCTGCATTTCATAGTTCAAAATGGGTATTCCCTTTTTCTTAGTATGTACATTTACTCAAGTAAATCCCCACTAGGTGCCTTGGGGAAGGGCTGGCTAAATCATTAGCACATATACCTGCTGTAGTAGTGTGACTCCAGCCTCCTAGATTTGGCTGCTTCTTCAATCAAAAGATTTGCAGTCTTTAAACTCACTCAAATCTAGTTCAGAAATTTGGCAGGAGACATTTTACAGAGATGACTGGACTCATCATCCGTGGTCAGTTTCCTTTTTAATTATAAAAATGTTTTTGGCTTCCAATCTACTTTGACCCTAAGGATGCTGTATTTCTATTAACCATTTCCATAACTCTGTCAGGCCCTCTAAGCTGTCACTCTAATCTTGCCACTCATGATAAGTGAATCCACCTGACATGCAGGAGCCAGGTATTACCACCTGGCCACTACATTTCAGAGTCCTATCAGGCTGTGGGTTTAGCTCAGTGATTAGAGTGCTTGCCTAGCAAGCACAAGGCCCAGAGTTCAATCACTGGCCCCCCCCAAAAAAATAGAGTCCTATCAACCTTACCGCTAACAGTGAATCCAGTTCTATAAAAACGTGACCTGCTGTAAGTTCCAGCCTACAGAGGACTTTACTTCTTAGTGATACTGGCATCTTTCTTTCCAGAAAATTCTTTATTGTTTTGGTATCTTCTGGACTTAGGGGAGTTCTTGGCCTTGCTTAATATAGCCACTCCTGCACACCTACTCCCTCCAGTCTGCCACAACAATTCTGGCACATCTATGTCACTTAGTGTGGCTACTCTTTTTTTCATGCTTCCAGCAGTCATTCTAACAATGCATTTGCACCCTCTCCTGGGGCCTTGCCACAGTTTTAAGTATTGTATCCCACAAGAATGCTCCCATATCCATAAATGTTTTAATCCAAATTTCTTTTCAACCCTTTCATTCAGTATCCAGTCCTAGGCATCCTCTCCTGGCTCCTGCTAATACTTGCGGCTGGATTCTGCATTGACTTTCTTCCATTCGTAGGCTGAGCACATCTGGCCAGGTGAGTTAGCCCTAGCTATTGACACATCACCAAGAGCTGAGGTGGTAGCCAATCTTGAGAGAATGAGAGAACAGGTCCTACAAGACAGGTCCCCACATTATCCTTTTAAATTAAGAGGTGAGCTCTAGCTTTTAACAGGGATGAACAGATTACTTAGGAAGTCCCACAGTGCTTAGGAGAGTCTGAGGATTCAAGACTTTTCGGGTGCAAAATAAGTTCCTATCATATGTTTCAGGGTCTTATTCTTTCCTAGCCAGGGCTCTGCTCTTGTAGGAGACTTGTCTTTGTTGGGAGTTTAACTTTTGGAGCTCAACTATTATATTAGTTCATTTTCTGCTGCTATAACAGAATATCTGAGGCTTAGCACTCCATAAAGAAAAGTTTATTTAGCTCACAGTTTTGGACCCTGAAAGTCCAAACAGCATGGTGCCGGTGCTGGTGAGGGCTCTCCTGGGTGTGCCATGTTATGGCGAATGACATCTTAGCTGAAGCATGTACAACTGGGAGAGATCGCATGGCAAGAGAGGAAGCCAGAGATTCATGGATCGGGCTTGTTCTTTTTACAACAGCTCACTTTTGTGAGAACAAATGACTCACTCCATGACATCAGTATCAATCTTTTCCAAGGGCAGTGGCCCCTGCCCCCACCCCATGACCTAATTACCTTGCACCAAGCCCTACATCTTAACGGTTCCACCACCTCCCCACATTGCCACACCAAGGACCAGGGTTCTAACACATGAACCCACAGGGGATACACTCAGACCATAGCAACTATCTTGACAAATAAGTCCAGGACCTGGTTCTCAGCTCTTTCTTTTCTTCCACTGTCGGAGGTAAGAGCTCTTCATATATACCAAAGAGGCCCATAGTGTTCGCATTTCCTTTTCATTGCCACTTAATCCCTCTAAACTCCCCATTATCTTTTATGGAGACTCAGTACAATTTAGCAAATTCATTATCCTTACAGTAATACATTTCCCCATGTTTCTCCAGTGCCTGATGCACGGCACCAGCTAATGCATCCCCTTACAACAAGGGTGAAAGTTGCAGCAATTGCATTATTATTGAGGGCCAGAGGCTGCTCCGCTTGCCTCCTGTGGCGGAGTCCTCTTGGTAGCCAGATGGCAAGTGATCCAGTCTGGAAACCTTATCTCAGCATCTCATTTTAAAATCACTCCTAGAACCAGATGTTGTAGATTAGTACTGCAGGAAGCAGACTCTGGCTCAGATGTCAGCTTGCAGGATCTTTAGTTTTGAAAAGTTCTCGGGATCATCACCCATGGAGAAGAGAGAAACAGGATTAGGCAGAAGGGAGTGTTCCAACCAGGGCTCTAGCTGAGAACTCTCAAGAGTTCTGCTTGTGATGGTCCTTTAAACTTTTCCTAAAGCAGGGAGGGTGTCAGCCTGTATATTCTCACATTTATCAGTCAGTGTGTATAGGTTCTCCCCAGAGGCAGGTGACCTTACACAAGGCATATTTAAAAAGCAGAGGCCAGCCCCAAAGAGGGAGAACTGTCGAGGCTGTTTTTGGCAGCCCTCATAGCAGCTCATAGAATAAATCCTTCACTCATGCAAGGGCGATGTGGGCTGTCCCAACCTTGTGGGTATCCACAAGACTACCTTCAAACAGCATGCACAAACCTGGCCTGATGCTCAGAAACCCCCATTAAAATTCCCTTGTGTTAATGTAAGCCTCTTTCCTTTTGGGACATGTAATCCTAGGAAAGGTCCACCTTTTGCCATTCTCAGATACCCAAGTCCTCAAGGGGAGTGGCTTCATGGCCCCCTCTCTCCCTAATATGGGGCACTCACCATGCTTCATCAGTCATTGTCCCTATTAACTGTGAGCAAATTCAGCCCCACCTGGGTTGGGGTAGGGGAGAACAGCCATCCCCCCTCCTCCAAGCAGGCTGTGATGACAGGAAGAGGAGTCACTTGCCAGGTGTCAGGGGGTGAGTGAACATGCTCATGAAGAGACGCCACGGAGAGGGCCTTTCATCCAGGCCACATGGCTGGGGACAGGCATAGCAGAGGTGGGCTGTCAGGGTGGCCCCACAGTGATGGCATTTCTGCCCAAGTCAGGGCATGCAGAAGCATGTCTGGGACACCACAAATCTGACATGCTGATTGTGAAATGGCAGGTTACGAAAGGCAGAGACCCTGGTGGGAAGGTGCAGATCGTGATTTGGCCTTCAAACAATCGGTCTGAGACCTCTAAGGGATAAAGGATCCAGCCCCAAAGAACTTGCAAACCTAGAAGGTAGGCAGAGGAGGGGAAACTGTAGAAGAGAACAATAAGGGTCCATCATGGGAGGATGAGAATCAGGAATAGTGGCATAGTGGAAGAGGGGAGGTGTCCATGAAGGTACCCCTGACCCTGGAGGGAGTGGTATGGGGCTGAGGTAGTACCTGATGGCCTTGGGGCAGGCAAGAGGACCTGGGGAGATGATATGAGTGCAAAAGGCTTGAATAAGTCAGGCAGCTTGAGGCTGGACCCTCTGCACATGCTAGCTTTTGAGGAGGATACAGAAGAGAGCTACCTCAGGTCTGTAGTTCAAGTCAGCTCCTCTTTCTAAGCATTTCACAAGGCCTTGATAGGGCAGGATGGACAGGAACTGTACTCAGGCCCAGGTGACAGCTCATGTCTGGGTTTCCCCACGGGGCAAGTCTGACCAGTCCACCCATCCATTCTGGCAGCTCTAAATTCTTCTAAGGCAGAGCTACATGCATTTGTTTCTAGGGCTTTTCCAGCAGGCTACACTGTTTCCTATAGGGAAACCCCAGCCCTGGGCAAACAGACTCCCACCCCCTGACTAAGGCCTCCAGAATCTGTGGCAAGAGCCAGGATGAGACAAGTCACTGAGTCAGGACAGTGGTTTTCTAGCTTCCTTAGCCTGTGTCCACAGATATCCTCATTACCCTAGGAGATGACTCTAGGTAGCAGTGGGGAGATGAAGCCCGTGGGCGCTGGAAACATTACGTTACTTTTTTAACACTCACCACAATCATGTGAGAGAGAGAGTTCATGAGTCCCCTTTCACATATGATGTAACTGAATCCATGAGCAGAGAAATTACTCGTCCAGGGTCACATAGCCAGAGGGTAATGGAGACGACCCTTGAATTCAAGTCTCTGAAGCTCCTTGTCAAGTCCTCTTCCATTCTTCTTTCTGGCACCAGGCATGAACCACCCAAGACAAGGAACTAAAAGGGATGACAGGTCTTTGTTATGCTGTGTTAGAATGCTAGCCAGATCTTGGGGCCTCACTTGTGTACTCCATGTCTGCCTTGGGACCTTCAGCTTGAGCTCTGCCTGGCTCATGCATCCTCCTGAGCTGCCTGTCATACTTTGTGTCTCAGCCTTCCATCCCTTACTCCTCCCTGAGACTCTAGCACCCAGAGTCTCCCTGCCTTTCCAGCCTCCTCATAAAAAACCACCAGTGTGGTAGATTCTGATTTACCAATGAGGATACTAAAATATGGAAGAGCACAGGGAGCAAGTGTCCACCACGGTGGCAGCCCACGCACTGGCCACCCGAGAGAGGACGAGCATAAGACTCCTGGGGCAGCCCCAGCTCCAGGGCCTTCAGAGGGGATCTCCTCTCCTTGGCCTCCACAGGAAGTATGTGGTGCTGTGGCCAGCCACAGAGGTCTGGGCATCCCCAGGGAGCAGCAGAGTGGTAGCTGGAAGCCTCCACCCTTCCACCCTCTGGCCCTCTTCCTACACTTCTTATAGCCAGAGCCTGGCTTCCTACTGTTTTTAATAGGTCATATGGCCTACTAGTTGGCTGCTACCAGTCTAAGAGGCCCTTGGCCCACATCTCCTGAGGCTATGGCAAGCTCATAGCTCACCCATCACCAAGGAAAACCTCTCCTTTTGGCCCAGCACCCAGATAACCTGAGGACTGTCCAGCAGCCCAGGGTGTGACAATGTGGCTCCTCTGAAGAATGGGCCCATCCATCCATTCACCCAACAAATACTTATTGAGTGGCCCCTTACTGTGTATCAGTCACTGTCCTGGGCACTGTGACCAAGTGACAAACAAAACAAATTCTCTATTCTCTTGGTGCTTACATTCTAGTAAAAGAAGGAGAGAGTAAAGCAGTAAATAAGTGAGTTCCCAAAATATCAGATGAAAGTAATGGAGATAATAAAATGAGGATGGTATGGAGTCTTTATAAGTGGACATGAAGAGCCTTTCTGAGGAGGTGGTATTTGGCTGAGACCTAAACGACAAGGAGCAGCTGGGTTTACATTTTTAAAGGATTGCCTAGGCTGGTGTACTGGCCAAAAGTAAGTAGGAGGATCAGCAATGGCCCTGCCAGATGATGCCTCGGACTGGAGGGCAGAGTTCAGAGTGGGAAGAGTGGTCAAACGGAAGAGGACAGAGGCTGGAGCACAGGAATGTGTGGGCTCAGTGCTCAAGGTCCTGGCAGGTGAGGCTCCTTTCCTCAGCTTCCTTAACGTCAGCTCCTCAGCTGGCATGGTTATTGCTAAATGGTCCTGGACAGTGCCAGAAATATCCAGAAGGACATGAGACAGATGGTAAGGAAGCCGTGAGATCTGGTCCAGCTGAGCTGTCCTCAAACTTGGGGAATGAGGGATTGGACTTGAGACATAGTAAGTACCCCTCTGCCTGGCGCTCCTGTACCTTGAAGTGTCGTATCTCTGAGGGGTGAATGCTATAGCTGCTGCCCATTGATTGCCTGCTGTTCGGCCCTTCACCTGGCTAGAATCCAGGTGACGCTCAGAGGGTGAAGCCCCTGAAGCTGCAGCGCTTTGGTCCTCAGATGCCCAGTGGCATCCGTGACACCTGGAGCAGCTTCTAAACTCTGGCTGCAGGGAGAGCAGAGAGGAGTGTTTCACAGATGGTCACAACGCAGGGCTGAAAGAAGACAACTCCCTGGAGGAAGAAGAGTTAGTAGTCAGACGAGGCTCCCTGCTCACCACCTGCACACACCTGTGTCCGTCGCTAAGGAGAACTGTTGTCTCTACTCAGGATCCACGCCGCAAACACACCAAAGCAATGGGGCAAGGGATGCCAAAATGAAGAGGACAGAAATGAAAGCAAGGACAGCTGCAGCAAAAATGGCAGTGCCAGGGAAGAGGCAGAAGCTCTGCGTGAGCATTCAGTGTTGTGTTGTGCCAACAGTGACCCATCAAATTCACTCTCATCAGCAAATCTCAGTGGCTAGGAGCAAGGTGGGTATCTGTGATCCATCCAGTCATATCCCCCTAGCTGGTCTGGCACCCTGTAGTGGGACCCCGAGGGTCAGAAAATAGGAGAAACGTGCCACTTTCAAGAATTGTGTTGCCGTAAACTTTAAGAACAAGCCCGTGGAAAGGGTTTAAATTGGGACAACACTAGGTCTTCCAATCCAGACACCACTATGCTTCCTTGAGAGATCATTTGGGAGATTGGCCTATGTCCTGAACTATCTTCTAGGCCAGTGATGGCGAACCTTTTAGAAACAAGTGCCCTGAGTGCAGCCCCAAATTCACTTATTTATCGCAAAGTGCCAGTACTGCATTAAACCTGAATACTGAGCTTTTAGTTCAGAAAAAACAACTCTTACCCAATGCTCGGCTGCTGGGGCAACTTGGCTCATGTGCCCACTGAGGGGGCTCTCTGTGCCCATGATGGTATGCATGTCATAGGTTTGCCACTGCTGTTACAGGACAGTGAAGCCCGCACAGTTCAGATTCATTTGCTAATGGCCCCCTGCCAGGTGCCCAAGTACCAAATCTCCAGAATTTAATCGGAATAAAAATGAGATTCTTTTCTCACTTATGCCAGTTCTACGTGAGGCCCTCAAGTATGGTACAACTTCTTGACACAAAACTTCTGTTATCCTATAGCTACTAAAGATGTCCCATGCTTACCTGGAGCCCTCCACACCACCAAGCAGTGCACACACGATACCTTGAGTGTTTGTACATTTCACAGGAGCAAAGGGCCTCTCAGAAGCAAGCAAGTGAGTGTATATGAGCACTGCTCTGGGTCTGGGCAGCCACCAACCACCATGGTGGTCTGGACAAGGATGA
The DNA here is from genome assembly GCA_004026905.1 of Hystrix cristata. Taxonomy (NCBI): domain Eukaryota; kingdom Metazoa; phylum Chordata; class Mammalia; order Rodentia; family Hystricidae; genus Hystrix; species Hystrix cristata. Next base: position 78,422 of record PVJO010004936.1, read on the forward strand.
AGTCTGGACATTTCCAAGGTGGGTTATCTGTTTCTCAAGTGTCACCATCTCATTGCAGTTATAGCAGGAACACGCTGTCGGTCCCTCAGAAGAATAAATGTATCCACTGAAAACAGTTCATCACACAAGTACCACATGGATCTCACTAAAATACTTTAGAAATATCCTAAAACTCAGCACATTGTCTTAAGAATGATATAACTTTACTGTTAAACATTCAAAGGTAAACAGCACCACATATCTAGAGATGGCATTTCCAAGCCCCTCACTTTCCCTATGCACAGATGAAGTGGACATTCATTCCTTTCATGGAGATGCTGGTATGTACAGGCTGGACTGTGTTTTGTCTTGTCCATTCAGCAACTGTAATGTGGCATGTGCCACAATATTATTCAGAGTCACATGATTCAAAGAGCTCAGCAAAAGTTGCAACCTAATGTCAACTAATTATCTTTTGATAATAAAAGTACAGCTGCAAGAGAAACCTTTTCCCTTTTCTACCTCAGGAAAGAACACCTTGAGCTACTGAGGAGGACACTGACAATGGTTAACATTCATCACACACGTAAGTACCGCACACGGTGCTGCCAAGCACTTTTGCATGTTCTAACTCCTGAAGTCATAATATGAGCCTCTCCGAGTCTATGTTCTTCACCTATAAAATGAGCGTAACAGTAACACCTACTTCACAGATGAGTAATTTACCACCAGTCAGATGGAAGTTCGAGTGGCCAAGGGAGAGGCAAGTTTGTGTGTCTGTAGAGCCAGTGCACATGGCGCTGCTATGAGGCGGGTGTGCATCCTGAGCACCTGACATGGCAGTGACTGACGAGGGAAGGCTGAATACACCCAGGGGCTGCTCGGGCCCCGGGGTGCAGCCGATGCAGAATTCAGTGTGACAGCAGTGGGTCTACAACGCTGAGAAACCTCTGACAGATCTAAAGACCCTGTCAGCAACAGCGAAAGTTTTCTGAAGGGTGAGAAAACCACTGGGGAGGAGGTTGCTTTGGCATCAAATTGGCCCATTATTTCTACAATAAGGCAATTAGTCAAAGTGTCCCGGGGACCCCCCGACTGCTCATGCTTCACCCACCCTATGACAGCAGGAAAGAGAAAGTGACATTTGCCGACAGCTCCCTGGCTGTGGGCTAATACCAAGCACTTTCACCTGTTCTCTTATTTAATCTGCACTGCCTTGTGAAGTGCCATCCCCCTTTGACATGTTTTAAAGTGAAATCTTGATCTTCCCAGAGGGCCTCCCCATCTGCAGCTTCCTTATCTCGGCTGTCAAGTCCTTTCTTCCAGCTGCTCACAGCAACCTCCTTGAGTCATCCTTGACTCAGCTCCCTCTCATATTCCACATCAAATCCATCAGCAACTCCCTTCAAAATGTCTAATATCCAGAATGTCTCACTACTGCCACTGTGTCCACAGTAGCTCCAGTCCCTGTCCTCTCCTGCCTAGATGTACAGCAGTGGATGCCCAGTTAAAGCCCCTGCTCCTATCTGCACCTGCTCTAAGATTTGGTTCTCAGTTTAGCAGCCAGAGTGATCATGCTACTTACAATCTAGGTCAGATCCTGCCACTACAGTGGTTCTGGGTTTTACCAGAGCAAAAGCAACAGTTCCCACGTGGCCTACAAGGTCCCCTACATCTTTCCATTACATCTCTGACTTCTTCACCCCTACTGCTCAACCGCACTGGCCTCCTTGCTGTTCCTTGAACACCCCAGCCTCAGGGCCTTTGCACTGTCTTTTTCCTCTGCCTAGAATGCATCAACTCCTTCTCACCCTCAAACCTCTGCTCAGGTGTTATTCTCTCAGAAAGCTTCCCTGTCTGCCCTATTCAGGACTGCATCCTGTTCTACCACTCCAAGCACCCCAAACCCCCTTGTCTTGCTCTGTATTTTCCTATAGCACTTATCATCTTTTAACATGTTATTAGCTGTGTAGTTTTTTTTTATTTTGGACCTTCCACACTGTGATATACACTTTTGAAAGCAGTAAGACTTACCAGTATCTTCTACTGATCACTCTCAAGTGCCTAAGCTAATACCTGGCACATAGGAGATGCTCAAGCAAAATATATTGAATGAATGAATGAATTTAACAAAAGCAAACTGAGAGTCAGGAAACTGTCCAAGACCTGCAGTTAATCAGTGGCAGAATCAGGAACTGGAGTCCTATCTCTTGGATTCTACAGATCAGCTTATTGCTAGCAAATGCCTCCCCAAAACAGCGAGGGGAGGAAGCCAAAAGCAAGTTGATTTGTGAGCCTTTTGCCTAAGTGACAGCCATGGGTCTTCTGGGGTTGGTGCCTGTTCAAGCTTGGTCTCACCTCCAGTTGCACCTGCACCCTAGCTCCTCCAAGAACAATGGCCAGCCTTAGAATTGCTCTTGAGTCACCAAGAAAGGTATCAGTTGTGGTCAGCACTGTTAAGGTGGGGATGTGTGAGAAACAGTGAAAAGTATGTATACCAGAGAAGGTTTCAGTAATGTCTGGGGCTTGCCCAGTTGTGTTAAGAGTCAATTCCACATGATGTAGACTCCTGTTCCTCTGAGGGCAGAGTGGCCTTATTCAACTGCCCACTTGATTTCTTGCCTGGGCTTTGTGTATCATTCCCCATCCCTCACCAGATGAGCATCCCTCAGTGCCAAACCCTACTCATCTGTCCCTCCTGCTTCCCCATGTGGCAAGCCATTCTCTTCCTGAACTGTCTGCCCTGTAAGACTGCATGCCCTGGTCCAAAGCTTTAAGACCAAGTTGTTTCTTAGCCTCCTCATCAGGCCCATCTCAGCACCAGGTGCTTGGGGAGGGTAGATGGGGGGCTTATGTTACTTCAGAGGCATCAAAAGGACTTTGATAGCACAAACATGAGAGACATTAGGCCAGTCTCCAGAAGCAAGACAGTGCCCAGGGCTACAGAGAAAGAGGGGTTACCTTCAAACAAGCAGCTGGAAACAACAAATATCCCTAATGGTCTAAATAAACATTGGGAAAATGCCGCCACTTGGTGAGCAAAGCACTGATTGCCTACAGCTTTGGTAGCAGGGTTCAGGAGTCAGCTCTCTTTGTCCCTCAGCTTGGGCAGTGCTCTGTGCTAGGAATACTTCCTGAGCCCAGGAGCTGGGGCAATGCCCTCCAGGAGTTTGGAAGAAGTGGCAAATCAGGCAAAATTCCCACAGCGGGTGGACTACACCTAATTTTTCTCCCCAAGGGAAGTTTCTTAGGGATACACATGTGAGGACCACACATTCTCACCATTCTAATTGCAAGGACTCTGAGTTCATCTGGTTTTCAGAAAGTGCTTTGTGAACTATCTCCATTCATTCCTTCATTTAAAGATTTTCTCTCTTAAAATGAAAACACCCCAGAAAGGTTAGAGACTAGGCCTTCATGGTTATGAATACCTCAGAATACAAGGGTCATCCTTTGAGTAGATTTTCTGTGAGATACTCTACTTACACTCCTTCATTGAGATATTAAGAGATTTCTTGCTTCAACCAAATCTCCTGGGTAGGAAAAAATGCTTTTAAAAAAGTTGGAATGGGCTGGGTCGCTCTACAAATGAGGACACATAGAGGGCCCGACATTAGGGCCTTGCGGGCTCCAGGCCTGCCCACTCGGTACCCCGTCAGCCTCTTGTAGCAAAGGGGCTGGTACTAGGCGGCAGGGATCACTTTTGTGACTAATAACCTAATCATGGAAAATCACAACTTCCTGAGCTATTTATCAGAGGTGGCCACAAAACTCTTTATGATGTGGCCAAAAATTCCTCCTGCTACCACAGCCCTCAAAAATAGGTCAAAGACAACTTCTATGGAACTCTCAAAGAGGGCTTAGCTCAAAACACCTACCTCTGTGTCACTAAGCGGCAAATACTGGAGCGTTTGTGAGAACACTGTCCTCTCAGGCCTGTGCTTAGACGGGGCTCTGGGAAAGTCCTCAGTCCTGTCCTGCTTGGTCTTCCCCATGAGAATGGTCAGTCATGGAGGTCACAGGGGCTGCCTACTGTTTGTCCCTGAAAATGTCTGTCAACAGCCTCTCTGGAGCACTAGTGTCTCCTCTTGTGAAGGGTTTTCCATCTCAGGAGGCTCAAGACAGGATTGACCTAAATGCCTTCCATCCAAGATGAAGGCCCAGAAGCCTTACCTGATCTCAACCAAGCCCCATAGGACTGGCCTCATTTCCAAGCTACACTTTACCCCAAAGTAGAGCAACAGAAGGACTAGGATCTGGAAGAGACTCGAATTATGCTTTCCCTGGCCTTCTAGAAGCCCCAGGTTTGCAGCAGGGGACTCATAGCTGGCTCCTGCCTGGATCGGGCATGCAGAGCTCTTTCTCTGAATGCTGGGCATCTTATTGATGGGATGGTGCAAGGGTCAGTCCCTGGCCTGAGTGTGTGCTGTGTAACCCTGGGCATCTCTCTTAGCATGCTGAGACTTAGCTTCTGTGATAACAGGGGTAGTGTGCTTTGTTAAGGGGTTGCTGTGGAAGCCCTAGGGAATGAAACAGCCAACTGGAATAGACTTTGAGGTGAGCAGGGAGTCCTGGCTTTCTCTTACCTGCACTCACACCTTGGCAGAGACAGACCTTGGCAGCTGTGAGGTCTCCAACCAGAGGACCAAGCAGAACAGGACTGAGGACAGGCCCAGAGCCCAGGCTAAGCACGGGTCTGAAAAGAGGACAGTGTTATCACAAGAGCTTCAGGGTCTGCAGCTTAGTGACACAGAATTAGGTGGTGTAAGCTAAGCCTTGCTTTGAGAGTTCCGTGCAAGTGGTCTCTGACTTATTTTCAAGGGCCATAATGGCAGGAGAAATTTCAGTCACATCATAAAGCCTCTGAGAGTTCTGTGTCTGTTCCTCTGCTTCTTTTGTATTTGCAGCTTTCAGAAGGAGTCCCAGCCTCCATGGCTGAAGGAGGTATGAGATCTCCAGCACGCTTATCCCAGGTCCAAGGGCTCTCCCTCCTAAGAGATTCAGGATAACGTTGCCCTAAGAGCCTCTCCTCCTATAGGACACTTCTGTTAGCCTAGAAGCCTCATCTGATCTCTGGCTAAACTCACTGCAACCTGGTTAAGGGTGGATGGCTCTTTCTGACAGGCTCCTTGGGAGCTTCAGACATTCCTCAGCCAGGGATAAGATGTTCTGTGTCCGCCTGGCCTAGAGTGAGACTTGTGCTGAGTCATAGGACTCTGCCTGGAGCTTAAGGCCAAAAAACAATGATTCAGTCCATCTGGAATCCAGGGAAAACCAGCCTTGCTTTTTACCCATGGGTCTGGCCAGCTGGGCATGAGCTTACCTAGCCAGACAGTGACAAGGACGGCAGGAGACTGCCCATCCTTGTATGCAAGAACAGGGGACTGAGCCTTGTGCTTGAAACCACCCTTGAAACATTCTTTGAAAACCCCATTATCAACTCATCTAAAATTAGCTTTCAGGATCTAAATCACTTCCTGTTGCAAAAACCACAGGCCCGATGCTTCAGTCCTCACCCTGCCTGCCGATAGGGGGATGGGGACAGGTGATACAGGGGTGCTGCACATAGAAAACTGTGGCACTCCGGAAGAGACATGGCACTCAGGATCCCTTTTCCCCACTGCTAAGCAGGGTCTCATACGCTGCTGCTTCAGGGATCAGGATGAGTGTGGACATGCACATGCACGCACATGCACGCCCCCGCACGCATACTTGTACACACGGGTCAGAGTCTTTTCCTTTGCTGCAGAGAAACTACCACAAGGACAGCCTAACCGCATCTCCACAGTGCCTTTTCCAAGCACAGGACTCATGAAGAGAGGAGGGCAGGTGCCTGGGCTGCTTGGAGCACCTGCAGCTCTGTCTCTACTTTTCTTGTATTCCTGGCTACTTTATGCCTAACAGGCCGTGAGCAAGGTGAGCCCTGTGTTTAGCACTTGGCCCTCATTCGTTGTTCTGGCTCACACTGCCAAGTGTTTCCTGTGTGTGAGCAGCAGGTGGGGCTGGGTTGGTGAAGTGGAAGAAGTCAGAGGTGACTTTGCACACCAGGAGTTGAGGATGGGGGAAACATTTGGATCTCTAAACCACCCAGACAGCTCTGTTCTTCCTGCCTCAGGCTGAGCCCGGACCCCATTTGCACTGAAGGATGGCAGGAGCTGTGTACAGAGCAGTAGCCATAGCCATAGTGGAAGAGGAAAGACAGTGATCATTTGTCACAAACCTGGTGAGGCCCAGATAGTTGCCATTTGAACCATGACATAAACTGAGGGTGCACTGAGAAATCAGGTGGCTTACTTCACTACAAGCTGCACAAGAGCATGGATTTATAAAACTACTTTGCAGTTGTTCCCCCTAGTACCCTCAACAGGTAGCACCTGGCATACAGAAGCTTCTCAGTAAATACCTGGTAAATAATGAAATGGGGATGGAAGATTCCACTGGTGAGCAGGCGAGCACTGATAAGCACAGCAGGCAGTGCTGTGTGAGTATGTGCAGGGTATGTTCACCAAACCTCAGAGTACCTGGGATCTCTCAGTCTTCACAGACCATCTCCCAGCCTGGGTACCAGAGGGAGTAGTGCTTCTGACATAGGGCTGCTGGGTCAGTGGGTGACTGCCAGCTCCAGTAGGAGGGATCCAATTACTCTGCCATTAAATGGCCTTGGTGGCAGTAGGCTCCTCCCCCAAACTCAGTGGCTGACCTCAGCAGAGTCATCTTTAGAGAGATACAGACCTGGGCTCTAACAAGGGTCTTTCTATGATGAAATAACAGGGTCCACTGTGCCCCTCTCACTGCCTCCTCGTAAAGAGACTGCAGTATCCCTAGCTGCTGCTAATGTACTAAGGGAGTGTCTTAGGCTCCCAGAAAGACAACTGTTAAAGAGTAGCAAGGCCCCAACACAGGGTGCTAAGGATTTATCCTGTCTCTGTGTCCCAGCATGCTTCACCTAAAGTGGTGAAAAACCTTCAGCCTGAAGATGTGGAGGACCAGAGAAAGACTGCAGCTTCCCATGGGTTTGCCTTGTTCTCGTCTACATGATAAGCTGGGCCATCAAAATGCCTCCTTTAAGCCAGGCCCTGTCTAGGCACTGAGGATACAATTAGGAAGAAGGTAAAACACTGTCCCTCAACTATTGCATACTCTACTGAAAAAGGTAATTAAGATCTCAGATTGTAAGTACAAAACAAAAGAAGTACAGTATTAGGAAAACCAAGGTTGTTGTGGGTACAAGCAGAAGCAGCATGTAGCCCAGTCTGGAGCCAGGTGTGGCTCTGGAGGAAATACACACAGGCAGAATTCAGTAGAAATAAAATGTTGCCAAAGTGAATTAAGAGAACAACAGAGCATGATCAAGCAGGGCATCTCTCAGGAATTCAGCAAAATTTGACTAATCTACAATGTAATTTTCCATAATAATGGATTAATTAAAAGATGATATTCTCAACAGAAAAATTCTTTGCATACTAGGACTATGAAGGAATATCCTTAATGACATCAAATATTATACCAGGAACCTATACAAATATATCTAATGATGAAATATTAGAAGAAATTCCATTAAAGTCAGGCACAAGACAACAATGCCTATTTTCAGCATTACTATTCAAGTCTGACTTTAGAAGTCCCAGCAAGTGCATTGTGAAAAATAGGCCTAAGAACTGGGGGAAAAAAGAGATAAACTTGTTGTTTTCAATAAATTATTATTATTTGCTGCTTGCTTTATGTTAAATCCTTTGCTTACCTTAACTCACTCCTCACAATCACCTTATGAACTAGGTATTAGTAACAAACATATTTACAGTGAAAAAACGAAGTAATAAAAACATTGAGGTACTTGGCTAAGTAAACGGCAGGGCCAGATTTTTTTTGTTGGTGTTGGTCTCGTTTTGTTTTGTTTTGTTTTGAGACAGGCCCTTGCTAAGGGGTTCGGGATGGCCTTGAACTTGCTACGTAACCCAGGCTGGCCTAGAACTCTCAGCAATCCTCCTGCCTCAGTCTCCCAAGCGCTGGGACTATAGGCGTGTGCCACCACACTCGGCAGCATGGCCAGATTTTAAACCCAGGTGGTCTGACTTCACAGTCTGCGCTCTTATCACTATCCTGTATTACCTCTTGATGAGATGACATGTCGCCAGATGGAAGATCAACAAACAGAAAAAATCAGCAGCTTTCCTACATACCACGAGGGTTAATTCTTCAATCAGCCTATAAATTTTATCCCAATACTATCAAAATCTCTACAGAATTTCTCATGGAGCCCAACTGTAAAATTCATATGGGAGAATATTCTGTATCATTTTGAATAAGAATGATGGTGAAAGCTTTGCCCAGTGTCAAAATACAAAGCAGTAAGAATTAAAATAGTGTGATGCTGATACCGAGATAAGCAAAGAAGTCAATAAACCATAAAGAAGAGTCCAGAAGGAGACCCATATATTTATGGATTGTGGAGTGAAGAAAGTTGAGGTTCAAGGATAGGTGAGAATGCTGCCACAGGAGCTGTTCAAGGTTGCTTTTATTTTGACTTACTCCCAAGGCATTTAACAACTAGGAGTACAGAGATACTGTGGGCTGAGGCTGCAAGTGGGCTGCAGCTTCACATTGCCTGTCTTGCTTCATCACAAAGGCCTCCCTCTAGTTCAGAGTTTAGAAGCCTGCATCGAACACTGTGTGTCCACCGGGTCAGAAAAGCCCCAATTCAAGCCTTCTTTGCCTTTTACGGTCTTGTCCATTCTAGCACCAGAAATAGCTGATACTATCCAATAAAGCAAGAACTCTGCTCTTCAGGAAGCCACGTCACACAGGCCTAATATGTGAATTTTACACCCTGAAAACTCTTGTTGCCAGTATTTTAGGCAATCTGGTTTAAAGTCTTGGCGTTTTCGGTCCATGTTTACTTTAGATGCGTCAGTAAGCAGCCTGGGCCAGGGTTCACGAGGGGTATTTTATTTTATTTTGTTTTATTTTTTTGTGGTGCCAGGGATCGAACTCAGGCCCTTGTGCTTACAAGGCAAGCACTCTAATCACTGAGCTATCCCCAGCCCCACGAGGGGTATTTTATATCAGTGTGAAATAAATGAACCTTTCAATAAATAGTTTGTTTTTTGGGGGGTGAGATGCTAGGGATCGAACTCAGGGCACTGCACTTGCCAGGCAAGTATTCTGCCACTGAGGTGAATCCCCTCAATAAATAGTATTAAGACAATTGCTAATTAAATCGGTTAGGAATGTTTTCATTTTTAAATAGGAGAAAACTCAAGTTGACATAAGTAAAGAAAATATACTGGCTCATGTGAAAGAAATATGCAGAAGTAGTTTAGACTTCAGATTTAAGTATAAAGCTTTACCCAGCAGATCAAAAATGTCACCAGGAACCTGGGTTCTTTCCCTCTCTTTTCACGGGGCCCCGCTCTCCTGGCTCATCCTAAGACTCACTCTCCTTGTGTAAGTGAGATGACTGCCAGTAGCTGCTGGGCCTCTTCCTCAGAAACTCCACACACACTTGTCTCGGCCATCCCTGGCCTCCAGGGTCGGTTACCCTTTCAAACTTTTCCTTCCTTGAAACCAGAAAAATGAGATGAGTTGACTTAGGCCAACTAGGGTCCACTATAAGAGCTGAGGAAGAGATCAACTTCACACAAACAACACAAGTGGGAAACTCACCATTGTCGGCCGAGGCGGGAAGACGGAGCGACAACAAAGCTCCTGCAGAGTCGCCCTACAAATGAAGAGAAAACAAAGCCAAATCCCTCCTGATCGCTCACAAAAATAAACTCAGATATACTGAAGCCCTAAGTAAAAAGAATAAAAACACTAGAAAAATATAAAAAATATATCCATGACCTTTGGTGGGGGAGGTCTTTAAAAAAACAAAAAAAAAATCAAAGTCATCTAAAATTTGATAATTTGAGTCCATCAAAATAAAACACTTTGGTATAATAAAAGAGACTAAAAGCAAAAGACAACTGAATGATTGAGAGAAACCATATATCACACTTTAACAGCCAAAGAATTAATATCCATTATCTATAATTTCTAAAAGCTAACAAGTAAAAGCTTAACACCTTAATTAATGAAAGGATATACATGGATAATTAAAAGAAAAAGAAACAAAAATGCTCGATAAATGTGCAAAAAGATGTTTGGCATCATAAAAAAATTAGAGAAATACAATGGAAGAAATGGGTGAAATATTTGATAATATCAAGATGATGGTCTCAAAGAACTGTTAGCAGGCATATTATATTAATGGCTGTTAGTGGGTCCAGCTCTTCTCTGCAAACCAAGCGGATAACCTCTGCTAAATGTCAACATATGAACCCTATAACGTGTAACTTCTGATGTTCTGTCTACCTAAGAAGGATGGTTGCTTACATATTTAAGGAGACATGCACATGAATATCCATCACAACTTGTTTGTAATAGTAAAAATTGGGAAAAGCAGAAATGTTCATCAACCAGGGAATGAATAAATAAGATGAAGTGTGTTTATTTTTTAAAATGCACATGATCTCTTTGAACCAATATAAAGATATATCGCTGGCTGATAGCTGCACAGTGATACATATATTGTATTAGAAAGTGAAAGAAAGAAAGAAAGAAAGAAAGAAAGAAAGAAAGAAAGAAAGACAGAAAGAAAGACTGAAGACAATCTTACCTACTTTCTATAATGGGTCAGCAAGTAAATGTATAGAAAAAGATCTGGAGCTGGGTATGGTGGTACATGCCTGTAAACCCAGCACTCAGGAGGCTGAGGCAGGAGGACTGCTGTGAGTTTGAGGCCAGCCTGGAGTACTGAGTGAGTTCAAGGCCAGCCTAAACTACACATCAAGACCCCGTCTCATAAAAACAAAACAAAACAAAGAGAAGGATCTGGAAAGGTGTATACTTAGCTTGAGAACTGTAAAAAACAAGCAAGGAGGTTGGACTCAAGTATAATGGCCAAAGAGTACTTTCTTTAACTTTACAATTTTACAATTTTAAGGATAAATAATTTTTTTCCACAAGAAGAGATTTTATGAATTTGTTAAAAAAAAAAAAACAAAAAAAACGATTTTTATAAAAACTATTAAGAGTCAGTCAAGAAAGGCCAAAAGACTGGACCTGCTGACCCAAATGCCTCCATTCTCCTGCCACGTCGTTGCCTAGGCCTGGCTGTCATGCTTATGGGCTTTCCTGGCTCTTAGCAGTAGGGCCATGGGGCAGTTCTCTCCCACAGCAAGCTATGTACCCACAAACATGGGATGGGGGCAGACAAAGGGTATGGATAGCCACAGCAGGTTAGAGGACAAGGGCTTTTCTACTGAAAGATGTTCCAAGGCAGAAAGGCGGGAAGGCCACAGAAGGTCCAGATCCGCATAAGTGGCCAGCATTCAGAGTGCGTATGTCTCTCCCTGTGTCCTCACCTCTCCTGTTAGCAGAACCTCAGCTCTTAAAGCTGTTTACCCAGACCTTGACCTCAGCCCACCTCGGGGCTGTGGCTACAACAAAGCCAGGGCTGGGGGTCAGAAGAAGAGTCAGAAAAGTAGCAAACAGAAGTCTAAATAGGAGTGGGCAGGTCTCCAGCAGAAGCAGACACTCTGTTCACATCCACGGGCAGCCGTGGCAGATGACACCTTACTTGCCTCTTCCTCCAACGTGGAGTGAAATGTCTTTTACTTCTAATTCCCAGTTCGTTTGGCCAAGTAAGAGAGGAAAGAAGTGCCCACGAACCAGGTTCAAGAAAGTCATTCTTTCCACTGAAGGAATACCGAAGGAGCTCAAGGCAGAGGGCACAGCTCTCCCAAGACACAGTCCAAAGGCCTGGCTGAGGTGGCCAGAGGTGCTGCTGCCACAACTGCAGGAAATGGAATCCTGGGGGTGGTGTGGTTAAGAAAAACACCCTCTGGTTTCGATAGATCTGATCCACCTCTAAAGTTTACCAAGAAAGTTCAGACCAAAGCATCACCCTTACCTCCCTCCACCCACTTTGCAATGACTTCACAGAAGAGTTGTGGGAACTAAAGTGCTCCATCCCAGGAAAAATAAGGACTTCCTTTGAGGTTAAGGTGTGAAATGACAAATATTATAGCACATCAGAAAGGCCTTTCCAGTGCTGAGACTTCCGGCTTCCACTCCAGAGCCTCGGCAGAGACTGGGGACAAGATGACAACTTAATCAGATTCCTAAAAGGAATAGACACATTTCATTGCATCCTTTTATAGCTGAGTGACTTGCCATTACATGAGAGAGAGGTTCCTAAGTAGGCTATTTTCTTACTCATGACAGGCTCAGAGGGACACAATTGGGAAGGGAGGGACTTTTACATATAATAACTTGAGGTATTAATTTTGTTATGGGTAGAGGAAATTATGGAGCAGTTAGAATAATGCTTTCTTTTCTCCTTACAGGTTTAACATGTCTAGTTGGTAACAATTAAGGGTTGATTCTGTGTGTGTGTGTGTGTGTGTGTGTGTGTGTGTCTTATCTAAGAGTTACCAGATAGACAAGTGGAATAATGAAGAAATAAATCTGTTTTACATAGCACTAACAGTGAACTTCAGTGGCATCTACAACCACCTGGAAAATCCTGCTGGAATTTGGTAGTGTTGTTCTAGATCAGCATTATCCAACAGAACTGTCCGGGATAATGAAATGTTGTATATCTGGACTGTCCAATATAGACGCTATTAGCCACATGTAGCTATTGGGCACTTAAAATACGGTTAAGGCATCTGAAGGTTTTTAATTTCTCATTTTATTTAATTTTAACTAGTTGTATTTTATTAAATAGCTCCTGTAATGACTCCTGTAATGGATAGCATAGTTCTAGAGAAGAGCATCATGGAAGCTGTCTGCAGAAAACACTACAATGAGAAACAAAGCTCTATGACAGATGACGCCAGGCGCAAGCACCATGACAACGTTAATGCCTCAGGCACCTCAACTCTCTCAATCATCTGCTGCACACACAAAGAACCTTTACAAATGGTGATTTTAGAAAAGCTCAAGAAAAGGGATTATATTAGGAAAATGAAGTGATGGATCAGGTAAAGTAAACTCAGAATGTTAGAACAGAATAATCTTCCTCATATCTAGGTGAAACCTTCATCTTTATTTCAATTATGAGAAGTCCCACTTTGGCAAGTGCTGAAAGGAAACTTGGTTATCTGTACCAACCCTGGCAGGAACACCTGGTGCTTCTCCTGACAAAGAGTTAATTCTCAGAGTACATATGTTGAACCAAATCATACTAAGTGACTGCTATACACCTGGCTTTGTTCTAGATGATTTGGGAAATTCCAAGATAATAAAAGCACACCCATTCCTACGTGGATGTAAGATGTACTAGTTTAGGACACAGTACAGTGTTAAGATCTGACTCTCCTGTCTTCCAGGGAAGTCACTCAGGAAGACTGTCATGGGTTGAGAGAGGACTCAAATTTCTAACCAGTAGACTGTATGACTATCTCTTGGGTCACATAGGCAAGGTGGTTCTCCAGATGGTGCCAAAAAATCTCAGAAGCTTGGATAATTAGTGAGCCCCTGCCCCTCCTCTTCCATCCATTGCCAAGGCATGTGTGATAATACTATCTTCCTTCCATTTACTATTTCTTTCGAGGCCAATTCTCATTAACTATATATGAAGATTTTCGACACCTATTTTATAGGACCCAGGTTAGAGTCTAGCGTGCACATTCACCTTTGGAAAACTCTGTTCTCTCTGCTCTATCTGGCAAACTGATCAGAGCTCAGACTATAGCAGCTACTAGCATATGAACTGTCTGATGCCGACCTTATCCCTCTGGAGATGGCAGGAACCAAAAGCCACCCAGGGACTACCCCAGGAGGCTGATCTACGTTGGATAAATAAAAGAAATAGATAAAAGGTAGATACAGTTAAGGGACAAAAGAGAAGAAGAAACATCTTGTATCATATCCACCTCATACCAATGGAAAGGGACTGGTGGGGCTCTTGAAGCAGTTCCAACAATGGCTCTTCTGGCTAAAAGTCCCCCAACATCTTCCTGTAGCCACAAGGTAAGGTCAAAACCCCAAGCTTAGTGGCCAGAGTCCATACTCACTGGGCTGGGGCCTGCCTACTCTATGGGCATAACCTGGATGTTCTGTCGGTTCCAGAAAAAATGAATCCTTTAATTCTCCCCTACACAATCACGCTGATGAGGACTATCATGTAATCTTTATCAGTTACCCCTATGACCTAGTCCACCCTAACCACATCTTTCCTTTTTCTGACCACTTCTGTAAGACCCAGCTAATATAATCCCCTTCTGGAAATGTTCCCAACTATCCAGTTCAGAGGGAATCCCCTCCTTTCTTTTATCTAGGATTTTTGAGAATTTTTTTTCCTATGCTATTTAACTCTTCAAATGGTTATTGTCCCCTACTAGATACATCCCCTTGCAGGAACAAATGTGCTTTTATTATCTTTGAATTACACCAAACACCTGAAACGGAGCCAAGTATACAGCTTTGTTCACAAAATGTGAACTTCGCGTGCTTTAGTTCACAAAATGTGAACTTTGCATGCTTTAGTTCACAAAATGTCTTCTGCAAATTAAGTCTTCATCAAGAAAAATGCTAAGTGTTCCTGCCAGGGGTGACACAGATAACTGAAAAGTGGCTTCCATTTGTTAGTACATTTATTCCGCCTTCAGACATAGCTAGACCAGTCATCAATTCAATCTCTTACTCCCTGCACCAGATCCAACTTCCTCGCACCACAACCCCTGCTCCTCCCACGTACATGCAGACCGCAGAAGCCGGCAAGCAAGCAGGAGGCCAGACATAATTCACGGCAAGACCCACCATAATGACCAGGGCAGGGCAAACCCAGACCGCCTTCTGGAATGAAAACCAAATAAAACATTCAGCAATTCAAAAGAAGGAGGGGGGCTGGGGATTTAGCTCAGTGATTAGAGTGCTTGCCTTGCAAGCACGAGGGCCTGAGTTTGATCCCCGGCACCACAAAAAAAAAAAAAAACAAAAAACCAAAAAACAAAAGAAGGAGGAATAGTTTTCCAAAATAATTCAAACAGATCTTGTGCCAAGAGGCACAGAATAATCAAGAAAAACATCTGAAGAGAAAAAGATTGACTGCAGAATTGCAGTTTTAAAATCCCAATGGAAGCAGTGAATATCAGGCTATATAATACAGAAAAAAGAATTAGCAAGCTTGAGAGAAATTCTCTGACAAATTGAAGGAAAATCACACAAAGAAGAAAATTATGCAATCTAGGAGGAAATTTCAGATAAGGTGAGTACAAAAGACATTCAGAAGGGAGAACTGATTAGATGGCCTGCTGGTTGAAAAAAATTTCCTGAGTTGTGCAGGATCACAGACACCAGGCATCTAGCAGGGAACAACTGATACAAAATGCTTTCTCTGAGTCAATATATGAGAACATTTCAGATATGGGTAAATGTTCTAAAGAAAAAATATAACAGAGTGACTTGGTGACAGACTATTCTACTGTAGACTGGGGAGACAGGGAAGGCTTATTTGAGAAGGTAACAGGAGCAACTGGTTGTGTGTGAAAAGACGGCATTAATCACGAGACACTGCCTTCCAGGAAGAAGGACTAACTAGCGGAAAGACCCAGAGGTAAAAGCATTGCCTGGTTAAGGGAAAGAAACAAAGTCAGTAGGGCTACAACAGGTGAGCAAAGGGGAGAGCAGCAGGAGAGGTTAGAGAGGTCAGGTGGGGTTGATTATGTAACATTAGATGCGATAAGAAATCTAAGTATGAGGGAGTCATGGGAGAGCTTTTGGCTGGACAATGTTTGCTTTGGCTGCTGAATGAGAATGGACTGTAACAAGGTAAAAGTAGAAGCAGGAAACAAATTAGCAAGTATTTCATTAGAGTCTAGACCAGGGACATTTAGAAGGGAGTTAGGTTTCAGCAGTAAATATGGACACAAAAAAAAGGATTAAAAATAGATGGGCAGGACTGGGAATTTAGCTCAGTGGTTAGAGTGCTGGCCTTGCAAGAACAAGGTCCTGAGTCTGATCCCCGGCGAGTGCGCGCACACACACACACACACACACACCACACACAAAAGATGGGCAAAGATAGAGGAAACAAAAAGCAATCAGAATCAGTCACAGAAAAATGACTAGAATTGGAAGACTTTTGTTATAATCCAAAATAAAGACACTCATAAATATTTCTGGGCTTAGTAATAACTTTCAGAATAACTAAGACAATCAGAAAAACAATTGAGTCCAAAGTTGGTGAAAACCATAATCATAATAGACACCTTTAAGGTACTACTTCAGAATTGTTAATAGATCAAGCAGAAAAATAAATTAAGGTTGCAGATAATTTGATCATTATTAATAGTTAATAAACTTGATTATTAGAGGTATTAAAACTATATCCCATAAATAATGGATATACATTCTGCTCAGAAAGTCATAAAAACAGACACAGTGGTGCATGCCTTTAATCCAGTACTTTGGGATGCTGAGGCAGGTAGATCACAAGTTCCAGCCCAGCCTTCGCAAATTAATAACTTGTCGAGAACCTGCCTCAGGAAGGAAGGAAGGAAGGGAAGGGAAGAAAAGAAAAGAAAAGAGAAGAGAAGAGAAGAGAAGAGAAGAGAAGAGAAGAGAAGAGAAAACGGGCTGGGGATGTACCTCAGTGCAAAGGCCCTGGGTTCAATCCCTAGTACCCCCCAAATCCCAAAGCAGAAATTTTATTGCCCACATCCTTCGACCATAATGTTATAACAGAAATTTTAAAAGGTTTAATAAGAATCTCAACCACCTTGAAATTTTTAAAAAGTTATTTTCCAAATAACTTTGGATCACAGAGGAAATTAAAACTTGAAATAAATAAAATCAAACACTGATAGGATTTTGCATATTAAAAACATACGGGATGGATTATGTAAATTTTTTCCTAAAATACAAAGAAGAATTCCAGGATGTAGAAAGCTGGGAAGAATATTGCTCATACCCTAATAACAAAGACAATAGCCGGATAAATTACAAAATCATCTTTTCCTAAACTCATCAGAGAGGTGAGGTGCTAAAACAATGAAAATTCTACAGTCTAAAGAAAGACAGTACTACCAAGGAGAGATGGAACATGTGCATGGTTCACCTGTGGAAGAACACGAAAGGGAGAGACACTGGGTACTACAGAAGCAAGCAAGGACAATATGCATAAAAATGCTTAAACATACTGCTAAAGGCAAAGCCAAGGCTAATGTTAGAGTGCAGAGAGTTGCATACACAAGGCAGAGCCATACCTCTGCTGTGCTCCTTTCCCATAAATCTTCACTGGGTGTTCACAAGGACTTGCCCTCTGTCCCTGGGGATTTCTCAGCGATCCCGACCCTCCTCTCCAGGACAGACAAAATCTTCCTTGTATCTTTGATGGCTCTTAAGCAACCATTTTAGCCCTCCCACAGAGATAGAACACCTCTAAATGACCTGGGGTCAGGTAATTTCTTGTTTCTCCCATGGGGTAACAGAGAGAGAGAGAGAGATAGATTGGTTATCTCAGGGATGACCCAGATATTGGGACTGTCCAACAAGGAATTTAGCATATTTGTGATTGGTAATGTCAATTATCGGATGAATAATATATATAAATAATGGGAAAGCTCAGCAGAAATATGAAAATCATAAGAAAGAGTCAAATAGAAATGCTACAATTAAAGTAAGAGAGCTGAAAAGTACCTTTGGCATGCTCACTGTAGACTAAACACAGTTATACAGTCTGAATCTTTCCCCAAAATTCCTATGTGGGAACCTAACACCCAAGGTAAGATTTGGGGCTCTTCAGAGTGAGTACATCATGACAGTGGAGCCACCATGCCAGGATTAAGGACCTTACAAAGGGTAGAGGGAGCTGTTAGGTGCCCTTGCCCTTCCACCCCTTTCCCCATGTGGGAACGCAGTGTTCCCAGACACCAGCTAGGAAGCAGAGACTCAGCCCTCGGCACCTTGATCGTGGCACTTTCAGTCTCCAGAAGCGTGAAAAGTACATTTCTATTATTTATAAATAATAAATATTTATAAATAATAGAAGCCATTTCATTATAGCTGCACAAACAGACTAAGACAACAGCCGAAGAAAGAATCAGGGAACTTAGAAAAAGGGCAACAGAAAATGCTCAAATTGAAACAGAATAGTGGAGAAAAAATATAAACAGAGCATCCAGGAATTGTGAGATAGTATTAAATGTTCTAAAATATATGTAATTAGAATTCCAGAAGGACGAAACATGTATTTCAGAAATATTTAAAAAGTGATTAGTCAAGAGTTTTCAGAAAATAATTAAAGACATAAATTATAGATTCACAAAGCTCAGAAATAACAAAAAGAAATACTTTCTCCAGCTCCCAAAATCATACTTAGATATATTATATTCAAAGCGCTGAGAACTGAAGACAGAATCTTGAAAGTAGCAAGAGAAATACTATACATAAACACAATTAAGAATTACAGCAGATATACTCAGAAAATACAGTCAACCCCCTTTATCTATAGGATCCACATCTGCGGATTCATTCAACTGGAGACTGAAAATATTCAAGAAACTAAAACTTCCACAAAGTTTTGAAAAGCAAAATGTCAATGTCCCCATGCCAAGCACCATGGTGAATCCTGCAAACGAGGCAATGTGTAGGCCTCCACCTTGCAGCCTCCAGCATGAATCCTGCCTCGGCAGCACTCACTGTCTGCCTCATGTCTCATTAGTTTGTGTACTGTGGATTTAGGACTGTGATGGTCGTTATCTGTACCGAACGTGCACAGACATTAGTCCTCATCACTATTCGCTATACAGTAAAACAAGTATTTACATAGCATTTACGTTGTATAAGGTGTTATAAGTGATCTAGAAATGACCCAAAGTACATGCAGGAGGATGTGCATACGTTATGTGCACCCTCAGGTTTTGGTATCTGAGAGGTTCCTGCAAAAAACCCTCCACAGCTACTGAGGGACAGCTGTATGTAACCTAGAAGACAACGAAGTAAGATCTTTATTTTTTATGCAACAGGATTAACGCTATTTACAGCTTTAACATGGGTATGCAGAGCTAAAGACGCACCAGTAATACACACACATTCTGGGTCCTGAGGGTACAGCTGCCTCCTTGTGTTGCTTCCAGACACCACAGACTGTCAAACACAGTGTATCCTAGCACTGTTTTCATGTCAAGAGAAAGACATGCTATTTACTGTCATTAAAAGAAGGTAAAGTCATGCTTCCTTTTAGACAGCAGCTGTGCAGTGCTGTCTATGAAATTGTTCCCAACTGTGAACATCCCAAGATCTGCTTTCTCCAATAACGAGTCTGTTTCTTCGGACTTGAATTGACTCAACAAACTTATGGTTTTGGCAGAGTCCTTTACGATAGTTTTCATCAGGCACTTGAGTAAGAACCCCCAGACATTATCTTACAATCTGCTGGCCTTGCTTCTTATTAATGCTGACTCAGGTGATTCCGTCTTGATAATTCTCAGGTTTTCCTTCTATTTTCCACTTGACTTTGGGAGAGTCTACCCACAGGTTTCACTGACCATTCACTCCTTAGTTACATTTTTCACTGTTCCTCATAGCTAGAATGCTGTTCTGTTTGCTGGTCTTATCTTGTCCCAGGCTGGAGAAGTAATTGATGATTGAGAGTCGGTGTCAAATCCCTTTCGGCCACATGTGAGCAATGAAGACTTTTAGGAGGAGTACCTGGAGTCCATCGGCATGTTTAAACTCACCTGTTTTCACAGGTGATGGCCAAGAGCAGAAAGCACTGGATTAGAGTTTGTTTGGAGGCTGCTTTTTGGTAGGGATGACACACAGCTGACTTGTTGCTCAGAACCCCCTCTTCTCTCTGAATGCATTTTCTTATCTTCTGAAGGCACTGCCAGTTAATCCTCTGCGGCCCTGTCCCTGGGTCTTGAGGCAGCTTTCGCAGTGATGGTCAGTCAGAACATGTCCCATATTGGAGGGGATGTGACAGATAATTGGAGTCAGTGTCATTAAACCCATCTTGCCAAATTTGATTCAGAAAGTATGACTCTTCAACTTAATTGATCTAGAGTGTTTTGTCAAGTTGGATTCCATCTATTCTGTACTCAGCACCCTAAAATATTAGAACTTTGAAAAACAAGAGTTACAAAGCTTACAAGCAGATGTAAAACAAGCTAATCCAATCTATGCAGAAGTGAACTAAGAAATAGCGTTCACATTAAAGAAAGCGATTTGTCTGTGAATCAGTTCTGTCAGAAATGTGCATTAAGCACATTCTTAGTCTTCTTTTCTGCATGCCAATGTGAATTACCACTTAGTAGAAAGCACATGGTTTACTTGTGCCAAGACCAAAAATTACACTGTAGTAACACTTACAGAATTTTTTTAGGTACACACAACAGAACTACAAAAATTTTGAATACAGTGTACAAAAATTAAGGTCTATTTTATTAAGAACATACATTTTTGTAATAAAGCAAGACTGTCTTTCATTGACCAAGAAGATTATGGCTCTTGACGGTGAAATGGCCATGAGCAATATACAAGGCAGCAATTTAGCAAAACAATTGAGTTACTTTTGCAGCATATTAAAGACAACAATTCCAACTGATTGTATTATACCAAAGAAAGCATATCACATATAGTAATACATTATGTAACCAGAATTATAAAACAAACCATAAATGAATACCCAAGTAAAACTTAACTTTCGCAGATTTAATTTTTTAAACACTTAAAATCTAACTAAGACAATACAGAACACAGAAGATCATTATAACTGAAGTGAAACCTCTTATGTTTTGTTGTAAATGTTACCAAGAACGGATCAATAATTTTAAAAATCTTGTTAGGTTAATCACAAAGGTTCTGATAGTATCACTATGTTTTACATTTTGAATCCTTCTTTATTTCAACATTTCGGAGGGTGAACTGTCTGATCACAAAGTTTTTACTTAAAAGACGTACTACTAGGACATATGATCAATTCACAATCAGAACCCAACTTTCAGAACATTATAAAATGATACTGTCAATGAACAGGGTCCAGGGAGATTCCCAGAGTGGAGACGCGGAATCCGCATTCATCTTGCCCGTGGGACAGGTTGTAGGTTTGTTGAGTTTTATCACAGAAAAAAATTTCAGGATGCATCAGTGAGAAGTATAAAAATCCAGTAGAATTTTAAAAGTATAGAACTAGAATGTGGGTTCTCAAAAGAGAGAGAGATTGAGACCTTTGAACAACTGAAAAAACTCATTAACCTGGAATTCTTGTATTTTTTATTATACATATTGGAGGGATGCTGGCGATTGAACTCAAGACTCAACCCAGGATTCTAAACCTTGTGAAACCATCTTTAATATTAAATAAAGAAATACTAAGGAAAGAAAATGTTTTTTTTAAAAAAAGACTTTATATTTTTAGAACAGTTATTATTTCACAGCAAAAATGAGCAAAAAGCACAGTTCCCGTATAACCCCTGCCTTTCACAAACACAATCTCCCCCCCACTACAATGGTATAAATGCTGAATTAGTTCATCTATATTGACTCATAATTATAACCCCAAATCCATAGCTTACATAAGGATTCGCTCTTGGTGTTCGACATTCTATGGGCCTTGACAAACACATAATAGAATGCACCTATCTCGGTAGTATCATACATAACAGTTTCACATCCCTAAAATTCTCTGTTCTCTGCTCATTCTCTCTTATCACTGATCTTTTTACTGTCTCTATAGCTTTGTGCTTTCCAGAATGTCATGTAATTAGAGTCATATATTATGCAGCCTTTTCAGATTGGCATCTTTCACTTAGAAGTATGCACTTAAATTTCTTCCATATCTTTTTGTGGCTTGATAGCTCATTTCCTTATATAGCTGAATAACGTTTTATTAAGATATACCACAGTTTGTTTATCCATTCCCCTTCTACCGGACATCTTTTCAAGCAGGTTTTGGCAATTAAGACAGATGCTATAAGCATCTGTATACAGGTGTTTGTGTGAACCTGTTTTCAACTCACTTGGGTAAATATCAGAGTGTGATTACTGGATCCTATGGTAAGAGTATGTTTAGTTTTGTGAGCAACTGCCAAACTGCCTTCCAAGGTGACCATGAAGTAATTACTGATATAGTTTCATTAATATCTACTGTATGAGTTACTGATTTCTATTTGTTGCCCTTGTTTCTATTTCTGTCTTCACACTTTTATAAGCTCTTTGTGGTTTCACTTGAGCATTTTAGTTTTCCATATTTCTCCTTTCTTAGCATAGCAATTACACTTCTTTTTTTTTTACTTTCTTAAGTGGTTGCCTAAGAGTTTCACATATACATTGACAACTAATTCAAGTCTACTTTCAAATAATTCTATACTAGTTCAAATATTTCATTCTTCTTGATACTGCTTTGCACGGTTTCTGAGGCGATGTGAGACATGAGTTTTATCTTTATTTCTCTGTAAGGTGTGTTTTCACCTCTGGCTTACTTCAAGATATCTTTCTTTGTCTTTGATTTTCTGCAGTTTGAATATGACTATAGTTTTATTTTGTGTTTATCTTGTTTGGTATTGTGTTTATCCTGAGATCTTTGCACCTGTGCTTTGGTGTCTGACATTAATTGGAAGGAATTATTTTATTATTCAAATATTGTGTCTGTTCCTATGTTTCTATATTTCCATTATGCATAGCTTATACTTTTTGTAGATGTCCTACAGTTCTTTTATATCATATGTTCTAAAGTCTTTTTTGTTTTTTGCTTTTCATTTTGGGAAGTTTCTGCTGGTATATTTTCAAGCTTATTATTTCTTTCCTTGTCTGTGTGCGGTATAATGATATCAAACATATTCTTTATTTCTGCGGAAGTATTTTTATTTCGCCATTTCCTTTTGACCTTCCTTAAGAGTTTCTATCTTTCTGTTTACACTACCTATCGGTTCCTGCATGCTATCTACTTTTCTGAGTGCATCCCTTAACATATTAATCTTACTTGTTTTAGATTTGTGGTCTGATAATTCCAAAGCTCTTCCCACATACAGTCTGATTCTGGTGTTGGTTCTGCAGAAATAGACAAACCTACAATTATAATTAGAGTTCAACACTCTTTAGTTATCAATAGAACAGAGGAAATCAATAAGGATTTAGAAGACCTAAACAAGGCTATCCACAAAACTTGACCTAGATGACCTTTATAGAATACTCAACAATGGCAGAATACGTATTCAAGTGTACATGAAACATTCACCAAAGATACATCATCTTCTTGGCCATAAAACAAATCTCAACAAGTTTAAATGAACTGGAGTCATTTAAAGTATGTATTCCGACTACAACAGAATAAAAGCAAATAACAAAGAAATCTGGAAAATCCCCCAAATATTTGGTAATTAAGCAACAAATTTTGCAATAACTCATGAGTCAACTTGGAAGTCATAAGGGAAATTAGATACTATTTTCAGTAGAGTTTAAATGAAAATAAAACATATCAAAATCTGCATGATGGCCTTGACAGTACTCAGGGTTTACTTCACCAATAATGTCACATTCATGTCATGTGCCCCAACGTGGTACAACAAGAATGGTGTATTTGTCTCCCAAATCCATAACCTTAATAATAAGAAAACATCAAACAAACCTAAGTCGATGGTCCTTGTATAAAATATCTGCCCAGTACTCTTCATAATTGTGAACCACTTAACAGTCTACCCTGAGCATTACTCCAGCTATCTCGAGTGTCGCTCAGGCAGGTGTCATTCCAACCAGTTGGTTCTTGTATTTAATGAATTTGATAAAATTCTCATTTTCATATTTCCTGCCATATTATTGTACAAAAATTAATGAAAAAATATGCAATCTTTGGTCATTCTGTATTTAAATAATTGGACTGGTATTAAAGCTGTTGAAAACAAGGACAGAATAAACAAAGGAGACATAATAACTAAATGCACTGAGGTGTCCTGGTACCAAAAAAGGACATCAGCAGAAAAGGTGGTGAAATAAGAATAAGATCTGCATGGGGGTGGGTGCTGGAGAGAGATTAAGGGCCTTGTGCTTCCTAGGCAAGGGCTCTACCACTGAGCTAAATCTGCAGCCCCATAAGATCTGAATTTTAAGGTAAAAATAATATATCAATGTTAATGGTTTTTTAGATTTAGTTTTTGAGACATAAAACAAAAATTCTATACACGAATTATACATATAAATGCAATAAATTTTAATTTCCAATATATGTATACATTGTGCAATGTTTAAATCAGGTTGAACATATATATCCCCTTGTGTATTATTTCTTTGTACTAAAACATTTCAAAAGCTTTGCTTTTAAAATAGTAATCTTGGTTTTGAAATATGTACATGGTTATGTAAGTTGTTAACGTTAGGGGAAACTGGGTGAAATAAAAAGAGAACTCTGTGTGCTATATTTAGAACTATGACATAAACCTAAAATTATCCCAACATAAAAAGCTGTTTTTAATTTGTATGACACTGCCAACAATACTTATGAGGAAGTTATATCATTAAATGCTTTTATAAAAAGGGAAGAAAAGTTTCCAGTCAATAAACTAAACTTCTACACTAAGAGTATAGGGGGGAAAAGAGGAAACTAAATACAAAGCAAGGAGAAGGAAAGAAATCATGTAGTAAAGACAGAAATCAATGAAACTCAAAACAGGAACAACAGAGAAAAATTCATGAAACTAAAACTTACTCCTTTGACAAACTCAAGGAAACGCAAACTTGTAGTTATACTAATACTGAAAAAAAGATGCAAATTACTTCTATCAATAATAAAACGAGGGAAAAAAATAATAAAAGAAGGGTTATCACCACAGATTGCCCTGACACTAACAAATTTTACAACTTGGACAAAAACGGACAAATTCCTCAAAAGACATGAACTATCAAAAGAGCTCACTAAGAAAGAAATGAATAATCTAGGTAGTCTTATACTTATCAAAGTATATCAACAAAAAAACTCTGGCACAAATGGGTGTGTTAGCAAATTCCACCCAACATTTAAGCAAGAAATACTGGCCATTCCACACACAAACTCTTTTGGAAAGTAGAAAAGAATGGAATACTTCCCAACTGATGTTATGAGGCCAGAATTACCCTGATAAAACAGGATAGAAAAACTAGAGACCAATACACCCCATATACATAGACATGAAAATCTGTAACAAAATGTTATCAAATTGTATCCATCCAGATGGCAAATGGATAAAATGCCATGAGCAAGTGGAGTTTATCAGGAATGCAAGCTGAGTTCAACATTTAACATTCAATTAATGTGATTATGACACTCGTGGGCTGAAGGAGAAAAAAGGATAAATGACTAACTACATCAGTAAATAAAGAACATTTGACAAAATTCAAATTTCATTTGTCATAAATATTCTCAGAAAACAAAGAAAAGAAAAGAGTATTTCTAACTAGACAAAGATCATCTGTATAAAGCTTTTTTTTTTTGGTGCCAGGGATCAAACTCAGGGCCTTTTACACTTGCTAGGCAAGCACTCTAACCACTGAGCTAAATCCCCAGCCCCAAAACCTTTAATTTATTTTACTCCTAATGGTGAAAAACTGAGTACTTTCTCCCGAGTTTCTACTCACCATCAAAGTACAGGTCCTGGGGCTGGGCATTTAGCTCAGTGGTTAGAGTGCTTGACTAGTGAGCACAAGGCCCCAAGTTCGATCCCCAGCAC
>PVJO010004937.1:0-103875 GCA_004026905.1 Hystrix cristata
ACACCGCCATAAAAAAGGATAAACTAGAGTCATTTGTATGTAAATGGATGTTCCTAGAGAACATACTATTAAGTGAAATAAATCAGACACTTATTAGTACACATCGAATTGTTTCTCTGATATGAGAAACCATAAGTGTAAATAAGGACAAAGGGGTAGAATAGATATTTTGTTTAAAAAAGAAAAAAGAGAGATAGTAATCAAAAGAGACAACTAGATAGGGAAAAGGGGGATAAAGAAGAAGGTTAAAAGTAAGATGAAAGGGGAAAAAATGGTAAAGTGTAGCTACACTTGTTGCAAATAGAGAGGGGTGGGTGAATGGAAAGGAGGAGGGGAAGGGGGGGAAGGGGAGGAAAACCAAGATGTATTATGTACAGGTACAAAATAACCATGTTGATTATGATCATTATGTATACAATGTACCAATACATGTTCTTGAAAGCTGATAAAGGGAAAGGATTAAGTATTTAGCCTTGTCATTCTGTACGAATGTATACCATGGTCACCAAATGGCCATAGCAGAGCATCTACACAAAAGAATTCCAGACCACAGACACAAAGGCATGATAAATTCAGGGCAGGGCGGGGTGGAAATCACCGTTGTACAGTTCTTCATGAAATAACTGATTCAGGCAAGTAAATTAATGCACACGTTTTAAAACATTATGTATAAAGGTTGTAGGGAACCTTCTAATGAAAGTGTCAGGCTTCTATCCATTACCTAATGATCAAACTAAGCATCATTAAAGGTGACCCAAATGGAATTATATACCACTTGATTTAATATAAGTTGTACTATACTACTAACAAGTATTCTTCTAAAAAAAATAAATAAATAAAACCAGAAGCTAATTAATCCTTTCTAGACCTGACCTCTAAGGTAAGGAATAAATAGATGATGAACAAGCTGAACAAGAAAGCAACTGACTAAATTCAGACTGTGGGATACTATGTGCAACTGACATGGCCCCTTCAACAAGTCACAGACTGCTGCATGGTGGAGAGCAGAGAGGGAACAAATTTAGATTTTAAGACACTTAACAGAAAAAACAAAATACATTATGCAGACATAGTTTAGATGGTGATTTGAATAAACCAACCTTAAGTACTTCATTTTAGACACAATTAATGTATGGGAATATTAGATATTAACTATTAAGTGAAATACTGACATTATGAAATGTTCATTTTTTTTTACAAACTCTCCAGTATTCAGAGTAGAATTACATCACATCTGAGATGTGATTTAACACATTCTTGCCAGCTTTGACCCACTGGTGGTACATGCACAACTGTCCACTGGGTGGCTTGTACTACTGGTGGTACAATGGTACAGTCATGCATGGGACAGTCACGTATGTACAGCCAGTGGTCCAAACTGCCTGGCAGTGAGGCACACAACCCATTGTGAACATGTTAAACAAAGAGGAAGAAAAGAACCAACAATGGCAAAATTTAATGTTAAATGAAGCTGGATTACAGGTCTGTGAAAGTTAATACATATTTTCTCTATTGTGGTGGACACCTAAAACCTTCTGTAACAATAAATCAACCTTTTGAAAAATATTCAATACATAGAATTGACTTAAGTTTATGATCAAGAAATTTTATTGGTAGGTTTTTAAAAAGAATCGGTAGGTTTTTAAAAGGAAATATTATCAAGAAGTTTTACTGGTAGGTTTTTAGAACACTAAAGGATGACAATTCAAGACAAGGCATATACAAAGATAATTAAAATATTAAATATCGTCTAAATTAAAAGACTGTAATTCAACTACTAATTATAATCATTGTGCCTCGGTATAAGCAGCTGTAGTTCTTCAGGAAATTCACCCACCTTCTCACAAAGACAATGAAGCCTCTTCCAAGTTCAGTTATTTAATGTACAGTAATCAATGCTGATTTTTGTGTGTCAGCAGGCACAATCACAGAATGCACAAAATCCTATCTAGAGGGATTTTTAAGTTTTCTTCAGAATGTTTCTCAAGCATCTTTTAAAATGCAAGCTACTAACAGGCTGTATCCTTTAAGAAAAAGTCTTCTAAAAGAAGTAAGAGACAGCTAGCCAACACTGCCACGAGTGGTTATACAACTAACCAAGGAACTGGCAGCACTCGGGGAACTGCTTTTAGTGTAGCAACCTCCTCCTTTGTAGTGGAGTTCATAATTCTTATTACACTACCAGCCGAACATGTATTCCATTGCTTTGGATACAAGACTTTCATCTTTCTTTGGTGTTTGTCTGTCAGAAATAACCTATTAAAAAACAAACACATACAAGTTAGGTTATGGTTCTTTCAGTGAGAGAAGCTGATTTAAAACACTAAAACATATTTATGGCACTAAATAATATATTTCATACATTAAAATATGAATTTATAATGTCTTTATGCTTGTAAGAATGGTAAAATCTTATTCCTCTGACAAAGTAAAGCACCTGTTCCTTAAATTAGAAAAGTGAAAAAATACAAAAGTTGCAAGAAATGGAGAATTTAAAACAGAGGTTTAGGAAAACAAGGGAAAAAAATAGTACAATGATCTCCAAATTTTAGGAGAATCAAAAAACTAACCAGTCACTACCTGCCCTACTAGTGCGCAAGTATTTTATGTGCTCTGTTTCTGGACCTGGTTTGCAGCTGACCAAGTTCAAAACTCTTGGAGAACTAGTAGGAGACAATAATATATTACAGTCAAAATTCTTCTACCATTCTTCAAAAAATACAATGAGCTTTATAAAACTATTCTGAAATGAGAAGTTTTTCATCTATGAAAATAAAAGCTAGCAAATGTCTTCTTTGGATAACCAAAACTACTCCAACCTAAGGTTCTTCACTTGTGATACTGTCAGTTTTAGTTATCAACTGAATTGGGTTTAAAGTTGCACCATTCCAGCAATGTGTACAGAAGACATTTTGTATGTATACAAATAGAGTAAAAAATAAGAGCTCAAAATGTTTCAAGAAATAGCAAAGAAAAAAAAAGTTATGGCTCTGGGGATCAAGCCCAGGCACTGCATATGCTAGGCAACAGCTCTACCACTGAGCCACACCCCCAGCTCTGGTGTTTTAGAAGTTCAAGACAATTCTCTAATTAGGCAAAATTTTACCTTTAGATAGAAAATTCAAGAAGTTTAAAGGTTTCGTCAAGGCAAACAACACAATGGGAAATAATGAATGATACACAGATCAATCCAATGAAGGAGTTAAACATGCTATGCCCTCAGTCTCTTAGTACATCTTTTTGATTCAACCCTTAAAACACCTGGTAGTCACTGGTGGAAGCCTTGTATGCTGTGGCCAGAGGTCTCATGGTAGAAATCCTAGGAGTGCTTCCAGGCTGTGTTGGTGTGCCTAAGGTTTTGACCGGTGGTGTAAAGACTAGCGATGAGGACGACAAAGCAGCTCTGTCACTGTTTTCCATAACACTCTGGAGAAACAAAGAAACGATTCCTTTTACTATAAATCTAATACCAATTATCCAATATTACATAATACTTCCAAAAGCATTTATTACAAGAGGCTTTTTTTTTTTTTTTTGGTGCTGGGGATCAAACTCAAGGCCTTGTGCTTACACTGAGCTAAATCCCCAGCCCAAGAGGCTTTTTTTAATCTAATTAACCTTTCGAATAATTTTAGGCTGGAGAAGACAATATGTTTCTCAGCATTTGAGATCTAATGCTCAGTCAAACATTTCAATTCAGTTATATCAAATAACCTCAATACAACTATAAGCCACAAGAAGAAGAATCTCATAACAAACACTATAAAAAATCAGCAAGAACAAAAAGAGAAAACTGTTACAGAAAACTGGACAGGAACCTAGAAAAGAAGTCCAGAACTATTTAGTACTCAGTAACACAAAGTAGTCCTCTAGCCTCTGTGAGTACCTGTTATAGAACAATACAATAATTACCCAACTGCACAGCTACGATAAATTTTAAGGACACAACATGTCTACTTTGTTCACTAATGTGAACATACCAGCACCAAACACAATGGCTGGCATGTTGCACAAGTTTGAATATACTTATAGTACGTTCATAACAATTTTATGAGTCACGAAGTTTACACTCAATATTTCTTAATAAGTATGTAAATACACTTTTTTCATATTTAGACATAGAAATAAGTAACAAAAACTTCAGCTACTTAAAAGTTAACCATTAGTTACCATCCATGTGAACTAGTCCATTCTGAAATACCATCAGTTAAAGCACTTAAAGAATCTGATGCTACTTTGCACAAGACACAGATGGATGAGTAGTCAAAAGACCTAATATATGGGCTTCATCTTTAACAACTCTGGACAAATTACTTTCTACTCAATCTCTTTGAAAAATGAAGGGGTTGGGATGGATTATCTCTAAAGTCTCATAATTAAGTATTCTTGTCTTACCACAAAAAAAATAAAGATATTTTACAAACTAAGAAAAAGAAACACAGTGAAGCCAAGTGACATAAACACCAAATGTTAATACTCAAGTCTCATGCTCTTCACATGGACTAAGCTACTTTTATTACAGCACCAATAACTTACTTTGTCTATACATGGTTTTACACCAATCATGATGGATTCTCCAAATATTCTCCCATCTTTGCTTAACGCTTTCCGGGCCTGCAGTTTAGACTGATAACGAATATGCATCCAATTTCCTGTGTTAGACATCTGCAAAAAATGAAGTTGCCTCTTAAGATAAAAAAACATATAAACATCATACTTAATGAATTGTATTAGAAAACAAAAATATGTGAGAATGAATTTATACTTCCACTTTTTATTTGATGCCCAGTAAAAAACTATATATTAGAATTCAACAAAAATCCTATAGCAACAATTTCAGTAATCTCTGTTCAGTTCTCAATTCTCTAAATTAGAGTGTGTATATGGCAAATGTTCTCCAAAAGTAAAGTAATTCTCAAAACAATTGTTTCTTATGGAAAGGTTGTATCAACACTTGTTATGAAGTGTTATAAAACTGTATTCATCAATATGATTTTGTGTTGTAGCTAAATTTGTAATAATTGAAAAAAGAATTGGTGGTATAACTTACACAAAGCCCAATCATTTTTTAAAAGCCCTATATAAGATAAAGAACTCTAAAAAATGCTATGAAGTAAGGAGCTTCCTTTTTCTTTCACTGCCAATAAAGCAAGATCGAATTGGAAAACAGTAAGACAACATTTAGCATAATCTATCTTTTTTAAGAGACTGAACCACTTAAGAAAGGAAGAGTAGATCCTGAAATTTTCACTCCTATCTTCTATAATCCATTTTTATCAGACATTATGCAACTTTGAGCCTCTTAGACTCCCAATGGCATTAACTTTGAAATTTAAAAAAATAAAATTTTAAATTTGTAAAAAAAAGACAAAATTCAGAAGCAGTTTCCTTCAATTCACAGTTGTTCTTAGCCAAAATCCTGAATTGATAAAAAAGCAAGCCTTACCACATGTTTTAAGATATTTCCATATTGGGCAAACTGTAATAATATATAGGAAGCAGACGCTTGTGGAAACCTGAAAAAAAGAGTTGTCCGGACAAAACAGTCAGCTTCCACCATCAAGACAAATGTATAAATTTACTCCCCCCAAGCACCTAGAACATCAGTAATAGATCCCTAGTAATCCTGTTTTCTCCTGAACAGGCTAACTATCAATGAACAGTCACAAAAACAGCTGTTAGTATTGACTCAGCTATTTTCTACTGTCAGGTTCTATTTCTGAAATCTCTAGAATTCTCATTCTTATAGCCATTATCACAGCTCTTCAAAAATAGCTATGAAGCTGCAGTTCTGTAATTTATTTTCAGTAGTTTATTTTGTAGTATGTATATTATTACATGTAGCTAGATATATTAGGATTATCAGGAGGAAATTTAAAAATATATAGTCATCATTCTGCCTTGACCCCTCAAACAAAATTCTAAAATTTAGCCCTCAGACAAAAATAAAATTTAGCACCAATATTAATGGTACAGAATCATTTAAAAAACATAATAATCAAAATTTAACAGCCATCACTTTGAATGGGAAATTCAAAGTGACTTTTACTTTTTTCTTTATAAAGTGCTGCATGGTTTACTCTTTTTCACAGTGATACTATTATTGTAGCTCAAACAATAAAGCTATTTTCTCTATTAAAACTAGGATCTATCAGAAGTATGAAAATATACACCTGGAGGTTCTTTACTAACTCAGTTAATTTGGATCTTAGATTAGAACCCTATAGAAAAAAAGAAGAGAGAGGGGGAATTAAACATGTTAAAGTATCTCTGGGATATGACATTTTTAACCCTAAAGAAAGACAACAAATAAGGCAGGGTGCCTATAAAGCACAGAAACAAAAAAAAGAAAAAATGGTTATGAGAGTGGTAAGAAAGAAATAAAACCTAACTCTAAGACTCTAGGACCACTCTGAATAGAAAGTAATAGTCCAATACTCTTTAAAAAAGAATCACCCAAAGCAATGAATGGTATTTCATGATAAACTATGAAAAAAGGAATACACGTAACACATTTCAGAAGTACAAATAATCAAAATAAAATGTTTTATGCCTTAAAAGAGAATGCTTCAATCTCATACAGAGAGTTACTAAAACACAAAATTAACAATAAGGAGGCACTAGGAGAATGTTTGCCTTACATGGGGGGGTGGCGCTAAAAGTACTTGAAATAATTTAATTACTGGGAATCTTGAAAGTGACACCATTACTATTGAACCTCAAACACATAATTAGGAACTGTTTAGGTTTATATCTAGATGCCCCCCAAGAGCGTCATGCACTCAGGCCTCCGGGCTTCTTGCAAGGTGACTGAATCACATGAGCATTGTAGCTGGTGTGCCATTAGGTGGCAGGGTCTGACCAAAAGAAGCAGTTCACTGAGGGTTTACCGTCTCCCTCCCCACTCCTCCCTTGACTCTGTGCTTCCTGTCAGCCATGCTATGAGCAGCTCTCCTCTGCGAGGCCACTCTGCTACATCCATCCTGCCCTGGGGCCAGCTAATTATCAACTGAAACATACACCAAAATAAATCTCTTATTCCTTAAATTATAGGTTTTGGGTATTTTGTCCTGGGAGGAGAAAGTGACTAAGACAGGAACAGACATTCATGTTCAAAAACATTCAACTATTTTATGGAAATATAAAATTTTAGACAATAAAGTAAAAAGAAAGAAAGAAACTAGCTCAAATGTTACGTCTATGGGGCTGAGCACTGGTTTTTTTTTTTGGAGAACAAGGGAATACAATGACCCTGCTTCTAATCAAAACAGAGTCAATAACACAATCTGGCAATTGCTATCTTAAAAAGAAAAATAAAATGTAGCTGGAGACGAAAATAGTATAGAAGACTCTTCACCATACAGTCTTATGTTTGAATTCTTAAAACATAAAATCCACCAAACACTGGTCATTGCTCTGCAAGTAGTTCGTGTTACCTTTACTTTTTTACCCCAAAACTAAATATAGTAAAGATCCTGTATGAGTATGGCAAATATGCACTTTGAGAAATAAACTTTACATAAAGTAGTATAAATATCAGCCTGAAAATCAAAAAAAGACCTGACTTTTGCTAAAACTTGTCAGTTAACTAGATGGAACAGATGAACCATTTGATCTGTCTATACTTCCATTTCCTCTTCTGTAAAATAAATAATTACATGATATGATCTCTAAGGTGCTTTAAAGTATTTTGGGTATGTTAAAAAATATATTCAATATACATCTAGGACTATCATCCTCCATTTCTAACATTCAAAATTCTGTGGCTAGAATGTATAAACCCAATGACACATTCTATGCACATAAACAAAGTTCAGTTTGTTACCTCAAAACTGGTTCAGTCCTCTAGACACAGAAATGTACAAAGTGGGAAAGGAGCTCCCTAAGGGAGCGACTCTGCTCAAACAACTAGTAAATACGCTCAGGAGAAAATAATTTGGGAAGAGACCCACAGACAAAAGATTTGAGAGAACTATGGAACTTCAGCGAATAATGCATGTTGAAGTGTCAAACTGGCATGGACTACATGTCTACAACTTACTGTGAAATCAACCACCAAAACAGCAAAAACAGAATACATGAATGGATGACAAATACAGCACATGTAACAAACTGCTAACATCAAGGTCGTGTGAATATGGGCCTTACTGTACAGTTCTTTCCATTGTTCTGTACTGTCTAATACTGTAGTACTCATTGTCAAATGTCGGGCTGGAGGTATCTGTCTGTAAAAGGTCCAAAAACCTTACCCAAACACCGTCACCCAAGTGTCATCGAGGTGATCTTCTGAGGTCAGAGAATCTCCTTGAGTATAGAAGGGATCCAACTGGGCAGGAGACAGTGTCGTCTTTCTTGGCTGACCAATATTTGCTGGACTAAACACACTCTGTCCTACATTAGTACATTTAGTAAGTTAATTACCAATATAAACACTTTGATTTATTTTTAAAGATCTTATTTTATGAAATACAATTAATGCTATAAATAGTCCAAAACATGCAACTGTGGGCCAGGTGTGGTGACACATTCCTGTAATCCCAGCACTCAGGAAGCTGAGACAGGAGGATTGTCATGAGTTCAAGGCCAGCCTGAACTACATAGGGAGACGCTGTCTCAAAGAACACCCCAAAACAAAACAAAACCAAAAAACATGCAACTGTGTGGCAATTTTATAACCACACAATTTAACAAAGTCATTAATAATTAGGCATAGTTCATGATTTTGCAATTTTTATTATGTATTATAAATTCACCAATTATTTTATTAATTTCTGATTAAGTGTACCAGAAAAATTTCTCAGTTAACCTAAAGGACTCCTGTTGGATTCATATTCCATATCTACCATTTTTATCACAGTGCTTCTGCCTTAAAAATTTTTTAAAACTCTTCATTACCCACACACAGAACAAAATTCAAATACTTTACTCTCCACAACGTATTTCCACTGTGCTGCTCAACAGTATCCACCTTATCCCCTAAAATGTGAGAGTAGTTTTCCAGTACTCAGGTCATTTCCATCTCAAATGTCTTCATCTGTTGTTCTTACTGAGTAAGAGCACCACTAAATGAGCATCCCTATGTGTCTAACATGCCATGCTACTTTATATATTCCTTTTAACTCAGAGGTACTCTCCAATCAAGATTATACATTTCTAAGAAGCAAAGACTATTTTTTCTTCATTTTTATAGTAGCAATAATTCATTTAAATATTTTTTCTGCACTTCATATATACCAAGTATCATTGTAGGTACTGAGGGTACAACAACAGTAAGCAAGTTATATAATAAACAAA
Source organism: Hystrix cristata (assembly GCA_004026905.1). NCBI lineage: Eukaryota > Metazoa > Chordata > Mammalia > Rodentia > Hystricidae > Hystrix > Hystrix cristata. The sequence goes on from PVJO010004937.1 coordinate 9,295, forward strand.
CAAATGAACCATCCTAAATGGACCCTAAATTCTAGAAGAAAGATAAGTGAACACCTAGCATGTTAGAAAACAAAATCTTAGAGATGAAATAATAAGCAAAGAGATAAGGATCAAGTCTACAGAAGGGCTAAATGGTAAGACTTCACACAGGTGACATTAAAGGAACAATCTAAAGGAGAAATAAGACATATCAAGAACTGAAAAAATGAACACAAGATGGAGAAGATAACAAATGCAAAAGTTACCATGAAAGGCCATGATTGATGTCGAATGAAAAGCAAGGAGGCTGCCACTTGCACAGTGAGCAAGAGTTGAGGTCAGGATAAATACTTGAGAGCAGAGTGATGAAAGAGCTTTTAAGCAATTCCAAAGGTTTTGATATTTACTTCAAGTGAGGTGGGAAACCAATGAAAATTCTGAGCACAAGTGACAACAGCAATAGAATTTTGAAATATGAGGGTAACATTAAGTGCTCGTTATGACACCATTAGTTACATGTATAATTCAAACAATCCTGTAAGATAGGTCCCATTATAGCTCTGTTTAAGACATCAGGAAATAGGGTACAACACCCAGAAGGGAAACTGAAGCGTGAACCCTTAGGCAGTAATTTAGTTAATGCTGGTACTTGTATTTACTAGAGCAGCAGTATTGTAAGAATGGTCAGAAGACCCTTGACTACCCCAACTCAAAATTATTTTTAGAATAATACAAAATTTGTCTTTTTCACTCTCTTAATGAGCATACAACGGACTTTTCCAGAGGCTTCTCGATGTGATCCAATGTTTCAGGCTAAACTGCAGAACCAGCTCCATAAGAACTCATCTGTATTTTATTAAGACAGGCACAAAGATTTGAAAAATACAAAACAATGACACTGTTATCACAAAAATTTTTTATCATAGAGAAGTTATTTTTCAGGGTTGGGGATTTAGCTCAAGTGGTAAAGCACTTGCCTAGCAAGTCCAAGGCCCTGAGTTCAATCCCCAGCATCCGAAAGGTAAAAAAACAGTTATTTTTTTACTTCAGAAAAGACTATTTGTTTATATGGAAAGAGATCATAAATTTTAATGAATGAACATATATTGTAAATTTTGTCTTAATTTTTTTGATGATACAAGGACTTCTTTTTATTTTTGTTAATATATGTTTGTAACACATAATACCACCCACATTCATCTTGGGGAATTGGTACATACCACACCTTGATCATTTTTAAACTCCGTTCCCCTCCTCTCCATCTCCTCTCTATCCTTCCCCTCTTGCCAACACAGAATCTACCTCCCTGTTTCCTACCACCTCTCTTTTATTCTGCCCTTTATTTATTTCTGGGTTTCTCATAGTAGAAAAATCATGTGATATTTTATCCAAAAATGTTATAACCAGGTGCCTAACAGCACACATCTTGACCAATGGCCCAGCAATCCCTGGCCCTGGCTGTCCCCATGTATTCTATCATGCAGTGAGCCACACCCCACTCTTACACCAATGGAAAAGAATATATTCACTGGATGACAGGCCCAGCTGCAGTCACGGGCGGCCTAAGAATATCATCGCACAAGCCCGAGCAGACACACAGTCTTTTTCCTCCAAGAAAGCTGTACAAGACTGAAGCAAAAGAAAATCCAATTTCAATGGTTTCTTTTCTTTGAGGAAAGAAAGTTTTTTCATACTCCTTACAATCTGCTAAAAAGGGTAAATACACAAAACCAACAGAAACAATAAATTTCATTTTTCTGCCAGAATACTTAGATGGATGGCTTTGAAATCCAGTTTCTTTATGTCCTTAATGCAGTGATAAAATTAATTCCCCATTTGGCAGGAAGGCAACAGTATCATCTTCCTGGTACTCATACTGTACGCCAGTGTATACCACAAAACCTGTAACTGCATCTCGAGATACCCAGGGCACCATCGATGGTTGAAGCTGGATTTCTTGTAGATCAGCAAACGCCTCAGAGCCTCTCTCAGGCCTGGCCCTCCAAGTTTCATTTCTACTACATTAAACATAGCTATAATCCACGTAAACAAAAGCTCTTTGGTCTTCAACTTGAAAAGAAGATCTAAACACTAAGAAGTCTAAGAAAACCTCATCTACAGAGCCATACATGTGATTCACACTCCCTTTTTACTAATCTTCTACTTGCTTCTTGCTCAACACATTCTAAAAATAAGATACAGCTGCTGCTTTGTCATTTATCCTAAATTCCCAACTGAACTGAAAAATCATCCCAAGTCTGACCTTAAGTCATTCCAAAGTATTCACAGTCAAAAGGATTTTTAGACTATATGCTTAAGAAACAAAAAGATTCTCTGCAAATTCTTAAAAAATAGATTCCTTGCCCCCCGCCAAAAGCCACTGTGGTAAAGTTTTATTAAAAATCTGTATAGTATCCTGATCTGAGATTTACAATGTATATTAGGACACTGAAAATTCCCAGAGGTTTTCGGTAAGGAAGTCTTGATATCTTTGTAACTTCACACAACTCAAAATTTCCTGTATTACTTGACCAGAGTTTATCTTTATAAAACAAATATGTTGGTAATGCTGATCTATGTCAAGTATCTCTTACGTGCCTTATGACAGCAACAGTGAGCCTTATAGAGCGTGAGTGCCCAAACCGCAACTCAAAACCCACTTATTACAAAGTGCCAACACTCTCAATTAAACCTGAATACTGAGGTTTTAGTTTAGAAAAAACAATTCATACATTAACATCTTTTGTCTTAAAAGAAAAACACAATAACAGAGCTTTCAATGATACAGACAGCTATTTATTGAAAGGTAAAGTTCGTATGGGCGCACTTTTGCACACTTAATGTGGTATTTGCTGTTGTATGTGTGCTGATTTGTCCAACCTCGGGGGCAAGTTGGCTCCTGTAAGGTCTGACAGAAGAATTCACAGGAACAAAACCAACCGAGAAATAAGCAAGGCCACCACTCAAATCCAAAACTGAGATGCAAAACGGGTTAGCATTCATGAGTACTGGATGATTCATGAGGACTGAATGATTTCCTCAGAGCCATACCAAAAGTCAAACAAACAAATTCAATGGCCAGAAATATGACACACCATTAACCACTTACAAACAAGGACTGAAGAATCAAGTTACTCCTAAGAATGTAAACTCAAACGGCCAAAATAAATTTAAAAAGAAAAAAAGCCTAAACAGTCACCCAGATTTCTAGTATTTCAACTGCTACTGACTTACAAAGAATATAAAAATATCTTTAATGGGGAGAAAGGAAGTAGCATATCATCTTGTTTTCCGGAAGATAACCTGTAATCGTGGAGAAGCCCAGAACTGAACTGCACAGAATGCTGCCATTAGTAGCTTTGAGCCAACCACTGACCTCAATACTAGGTTTCATTTAGCAAGAAGAGAGTAAATTTTGTAATTTTATTGCAATTCTATTACTTGTTGGAAGAAGACCAAGTTATTGAGTCTCTTCCCAAACATTACAACATAATTTACAATGTGTCCATCTCTTGACTCCGAACAGTGCCAAAACTATATTCTTGACAAAAGTCAAACTTACCAAATAATAACTATAATACAACAATGTAATTCTAAGTTTGAAAAAAAAAATCATCACCTAAGAACATCACTAAATTTCCCACATAAATATGAGGGCCTAGACTGTGGTCTCAAATTTAGAATCCAGAACTAATCTAACTTATTAATGTACCCTTTCCTTCAAGAAACACGTTTCAGACCACCTCAGATCCATTAGGCTTATTAAGGGCACTGTAGTAGCCCCCTCTTAACTGCCGGGCACACATCCCAAGACCTCCAGAGGATATGGAAACCACAGATGGTACTGCACTACAAATTTGATGCCTTTCTTTTTTTCCTCCCAGTACCGGAGATTAAAGCCAGAGATGCTCTACCACTGAGCTCACCTCCTGCCTTTTTTATTTTTTTGTTTTGAAACAGGACCATACTAAGTTACCCAGGCTGGCCTCAAACATGCAACCCTCCTGCCTCAGCCTGCAGAGCAGCTGGCATTATTTAAGGTTCAGCTCCTAAACACCTTGTTCATCCTAAGCATTTAATCATGAACTGTATCAGTAACTTCTGCAGTTTGAGGTGCAATCGCCAAAACTAATACAAATTTCTTTTGCCTTCTTCAAAATTTCACTAAATGTTCATATTTCAATTCAAAAAAGGATCTATAACATCATAGCAACTTTAGCATAACCTTTCTTTTTCTTTTTCATTTCCTACTTAATCAAGAACCTGGACATTTTCACTTAAAGAAAGCACTTTATGGCTTCTCTTGTGCCTGTCTGAATTGCCAACATCATCGCTCTTGAGCTTCGGTGTCGGCATCAATGAAATAAGGATTACCTGAACGCAAGTGCTAAGAGGCCATGACAGAAAACCTGGAAACCAAGACAGCTGCTACATGACTAAAGGGCAGGTAATTGACACAACATGCATGTGCTGGACAAAGAGATGGTTCTGGGCAGGATTCAGCAGGACAATGCAAAATTTTATCATGTTACTGAGAATGATGTGCAATTTAAAATGTATGAACTGTTTACTGGGTTCCATTTAAAATTTTTGGACCAAGCTGAGACAGTGGGTAACTGTCTAGATCCTACAAGACAACAAGGAAAGATGCTCAAGACTATCTACATGTTTATGTGTGAACAGCAGTCAAGTAACCAGGCTAAAAAACAATTCATGAGAAATGTGAAAAGCCGATATTCAAATATTTTATAAAAGCAATCAAACAAATAAAGAAACACAATAAATATGAATACGAGAGAAAATGAAAAGGTAAACAAGAATAGAAGCCCAGGTCTGGGATGTAGCTCAGTGATAGAGCCCATGCCTAGCATGTTAGGTCCTGGGTTCAATCCCCAGTACCATAAGAGCAGAATGCCACTATTATAAACAGCTATCATACAGAATTATCTGACTTAAAAACTGAGCTTATACTTACTTTCAAAAACATAATACAAAGTAAATCATTTAAGAGAACACTGTATAAATATATTTAACAACTGCTTTTTTTCTTATCACCAGAGACACATCAAACAGGTATAACATATTTCTAAAATAAGGCTGATTTAAAACAAAATGTCCCACTCTGACAAATACTGTATGTTTTTAAAATATCTGTTTACCAACTAACTTCTAAACTACCCCTTTAGGAAATAAGCACAAGCACATATTTACACAAAAGAGATCCTTAAATAATTTAGTTCTTACACAAAAACATGCTTTTAATAACCTAAAATAGTAAAAGGCACCTTAGTATAAAATCTGAAGCTAATCCAGTTTTTATATCCTATGATACCATCAAGAAGGTACAATTTAGTTATGCTACATCATGTAATAACCTTCAAGCAAGAAACTAAATGAACGCTCAAATTGAGACCATTATGACCTTTAAAAATAAAACAAATCAAAATTAAGTCTCAAATGAATAAGCAATCTAATTTTTGCCCTGTCAACTACTCTAAAAAAATAATTACTTATACACAATCTAAAAGTATTTATATAAGTTTAGCATAATTGCCCCCACCTCATTAATATTTAATTGCTCTACTGATTTCACTTCCTTTATTTAAATCAGACTTCTGATATCCACACATTGTGCTTTATAAACGAAAATAAAGTGTGCCTATTAAACCACATCACACTGGACTGTAATTTGTCTCTCTTGGTAAATCACTATTCAAAAATCTTCATAAAATCAGATCAAGGTGGAGGGCAAAAGACCTTATTACCCTTTATGAAAACGTCTTTCACTATAAGAACAGATTACTTCAAAATAGACCACTACACTAAATGAAAACAAGAGGTAAAAAAGAGTAGCAAATTTTAAACAGACATATGTCAAATGAGCATTGGAAAAAAGACGTCCCTGGTGGTATTACCTTCTTACCACCACCAAGTACCACAATGTGCAATAAAGAATTTTGCCTCAGCCCAAAGTGAGGTCTGGCCTCTATTTGGTTCCTGGGAAGTCACTTCTAAACCCTGAGAATTTCACCAGCAGTGAAAGTGTCACTGTAATTTAGTCATGGTGGCTCCCTCAGACAGAACCTGGTAGTTCACACCAACAAGGTGACTCATGTTAGGAACTGGTCACTCCAGAAGGACCAATCATGTGATAAAAGGATTGGAGCTGCGAGCCACATAACACCATTCCCCCCCGAGAAGACAGAGAATCGTGCCTACATGACAAAATGCCAACACAACCTGTGGATACAAACCCTCCAGTAAACTGCCTTACATGGGAATATTCTGGGTCTCCTGCCATTCACGAATGCTGGGAGGATAATGCCTCCCTGGAGCACAATGGAAAGGAAGGAAGTTTCACATCTGGAACCCTCCCCAACTTCACCCTATACCTCTTCCTTTGTTCTAATTTGTATCCTTTTGCTTTAATAAAACTACAATCATCAGAATAGCACTTTTAGTGAATTCATTGAGTCTTTTTAGTCAATCAACAAACATTACAGTAGTCTTGAGAACCCCCAAATTCACAGCAGCTAGTCTCCAGTGACAGTTGCCCTGGGGACCCTCCTCCAAACCTTGAAGTATTTGTACCCACAAAGTACAGTGAACAACAGACACAAATGACATCCCATTAAGTGTGGTGAGCTGAACACCTGTGCTCACCTCTAGTCTCTCCAGATACCTAATAACGAGCATTTAGGAAGGCTCAGATTCTGAAGACCACAGGAACTATGGAAGGTTCCTGGTGAAATCAAGGAAAACCAGTTTAAAGTATGTATAATCAGGGACCAGATGCCAGGCCCCTCCTCATCCTAGGTAGCCAGGTACCTCTTATGCTCCCACTCTACCCTCAAGAGACCAAGGATTTTGTCTTGAAGAAACAGAAACTGAGTAGTTCAAAACTCCAGTGAGTCTAGTCACGGTAGAGAATGGCCCTAGGAAGATCAAGTACAGTAAAAGTCTGTACACTGAAAAAGAGACTTATCTCTGTCTGTATGCACAACACCAGGCTAGGCACTAGGCTGTTAATAATACGTCCCCAACAGGGCCGTAATTCATGTTTCACTGCCGAGTGGCTTGAACCACCAGTGCTACACACACGACTGTCCCATGCATGACTAGACCATCTGTAGTACAAGCCGCCTGACGCAATAATCATGCATCCAGTGGTTCCAGATGGCAGAATCGGATTAAAAAATTCTTTAAGAAAACTTAAAGGGGGGGTGGAGACGACTTTATATAGGTTAAAATTAGATTCTCTCAACAAAAACATCAGCATATTGTCCAATCCCCCTACAACAAAACCTAGTATGAAGCAAAACAACTTCTTTCCATCAATTTTCTCTCCGTCTGAACCAATGGTGAACTCTACATACATAAAGATTCCAAGTCACTTGTTAGGGCTTTATTCAATAAGCATGCTTTCATGAACAATGACAGAAGGGATGAAAAACAGAAAATATAAGAAATACAAGGGAGCAGACAATAAGAGTGGTAAGAAAAAAAGACCACAGTTAATCTCACTGGGAAAAAATTTGACAGGAAGAACAGGATATGGTATTACTAATCACTCAAAGAACAACAAAAAAAGGTTCTTAGAAAATTTTTTTTTTAATTCTAGAATCAGGTAACACTTCATTCCATAAAACACAATGATGAGTGTTCCTGTTTTTGGAAATTAAAATGACAGACTAAAAAAAACCTTATTGAAAAAAATCTCTGAGAAAGTAAAACACAGATACAAGTGACAATGTAAGAAGGAAAATGAAAATTATGAATCTCTGCAGTGATCCACTACACAAAAAGAATTCCAGAAAGAAAGAACAGAAAGCAAAGGAAAAGCAATTATCAAATACTACAAAGAAGTTTCCCAGAATTGAAGATTCTAAGTGTCTTGACTGAAAGGGCCATCAATTCTTTAGCAAAACAAAAATGGCCCACATGGAAATTGAGAATGAGAATAATACAGAGATTATAAATTTTTTTTTCCCAAAAAGGTCACACAAAAATACTCAGGAATTCTCACTGTGTTTGACTTCCATGGACATTAGAAGGGAGATGTCTCTGAAATTCCAACCTAAAATACTACATCCAACCAGTTAAGCATAAAGATGGGCAGGGAGACTTCTGCCAGCAAGTCTTAAACTTTATTTCCTACCCAAGCTTTTAGAGAAAGTTTCTCAAATATATTCTACACCAAAATGAGTACATAAAGAAAGAGGAAGATATGCTATCTAGGAAAAAGAACTCATTACTGTATTGCTCAGCTTTCCACTGATGAAAAAATAAACCTGACACACACAATTTAAAGAAGAAAATTTTTATTTTGGTCCATGCTTTCAGAAGTTTTGGTCCATTACTGGCTGTTTCTAAGGCAGAAACATCAGGGCAGAAAAGCTTGGCAGAAGAAAGTTGCTCACCTCACAGCATTTGGGAAGCAGAGAGGATGGTAAAGAGAGCCAGAGGGGAAGGGACCAGGGACCAGACACAGTCCCCAAGGTCATACCCCAGTGACCCACCCAGCCATACCAAAATGAACTATGGTATCACTGAGTGGTCTTTACATCCTCATTCAGTAATCTCCCAGGTGCCTGTCAGGCAAGTCCTAGGTGATAGCTGGCCATCACATCACACTAAAACAGGAAACAGTCAAGAGACACTCAGGGACAGAAGTTCTCAGCTTAGAACAAAGAAAACTGTGCTTAAAATGGAGCATTCTACAAAAACACAGATATGTATCATCGCAACAGAATGTTTGCTTGAAGGGAGCAAACAGCAAAAAATTAGACTAATAGGAAAAAAAATAAGACAATTATTAACTGTTGGAAAATAAAGAGTTGTACAAAAAGGATAAATCAATACACTAAATGGTTCCACACTGAACAGTATTTAGTCATAATAATATAAACACTGACAAAGGAATAAAGTTAAATATAATTACATTCAGGAAATAGGGCAGTGAGATAATATCATGCATTGTTGAAGAGAAATATAGCAAATTTGAAAACTGAAAATCAAGAATTAGCAATAAAAGCCAGGCACAGTGGCATACGCCTACAAATCCCAGCACTTAGGTGACTGGGGCTGGGGGATCTCAAGTTGGAAGCCAATTTGAGCTACACAATTAGTTCAAGGCCAGCCTGTACAACATAGTGTCTCAAAAAAACACAACAGTGAAGTAAAACAAAGAATTAGCAACATAGACATATGTGACAGCCTTCCAAGATGACCATGTTCTGATACAAGAAACCTGTGAATGCTGCCTTACACAGCACGGAAGACTGCAGATTCATCTATGCACTGTGAGATGGGAAGAGTACCCAGGACGATTCAGGTGGTATTCATATAAGAGGAAGGCAGAGGGAGACTTCACTAGAGAAGCTCATGAGATGATGGAAAGAGAAACTGGAATGCTGTGCCTTGAAGAAGAAGGCTGCACAAACGAAAGAATACAGGTAGAAGATGAAAATACAAGAAAGCTGATTTTTCCTATACCTCCAAAAGGAACTAATCCTACTAACACCCTGACTTTAGCCAAGTGAAAATGATTTTGGACTTGTGCCTCCCAGAACTACAAGAGAATAAATTTAAGCTGTTTTAAGTCATTAAATTTGTGGTAAGCTGTTACAGTGCCAACAGGAAACTAATAAAGCACCTCATCCATTAGGAACAGCCCTAAGATCTAGAACAGTTCTGGAAGAATGAGTCTAAAGACTGCTGCATTTAAGTACTATTTGATTTTCTAAAACTATCTGAATTCATTATTTTCACTAAAATACAAATATTATTCCCTCCTCCCTATTAACTGGAGACAACTTAATAACACCATGGTTAGTCTGGCCTGAGACAAATAAACTTCTGGTGACTAATTAAAATTATTCTAGACTATTTAAATGGGCCCAATATAATCATAAGAATCCTCATACAGAGAAGAGGAAAGGAAAAAAGTGATATAAGAAAGACACGGTGGCCACTGCTGACTCTGAAAATAAGCAACCACAAGCCAAGAAATGTACAGTCCTGAGAATCTGGGAAGGGTGAAAAAGAAAAGAAAGAAAGAAAGACCCCTCTAGAACCTCCAGAAGAAATACAGCCCTGTCAATGCTTTGATTTTAGCCATTCACACCCACTCTGTGCATCAGACCTCCTGAACCATCAACACAATGAGTTACTTTAAGCCAGTAATTTGAGACCTTATAGTTTATCTGCAATAAGAAACAAAGATATGCTAGAAAAAAGTAAGTGTTTACTTACTATTATTAAAGAAAAACACGCCTTGCCACACTGGACAAAAATATTTCCAATCCTCTTATTTGGCAACAGATATTGGCACTGAAATGTCATTGCCTCCAGATACTCTATATGTAAGTTTCTTGTGCTCCTCTAACAAATTACCACAAACTGGACAGCTTAACAGAGAAACTTACTCTTCAACAGTTCTAAGGCAGAAGGCCAAGACTAATCATTAGCAAACGTGCATGCCAGCTGGAGACCCTAGGAGAAAACCTGCTGGTGTCCTCCTGCTTGTCCTGGACTGGCTTTGGCAACATTTCAGTTTGTGCCTCTATCTTCACATCCCCTTTCTCCTCTGTACCTCTGTCTTCTTCAGTCTGCGTCACATTTCTGTCTCTTCCTCATAAGGATACTGATTGGGTCTATGGACTGCCAAGTAATCCAGATCACTTCCTTCCACCTCAAACAATTCCTTCACCCTTAAATTCTCCTTGGTGACGCATCTTCTGAAGATCCTTAATTATATTTTGGAGGTCACAGATAGTAACAGTCATGGGTTTCACGGATTAGGATGTGGACATATTTTGGGGGCCACAATACAACTTAAATCCATCAACATACTAAGTCAATGAACATTAATTGAAGTCTCTTTGTACCTAGCTCTGTGATGAGTAAAGACTGAAGACAGAGGAAGAATCTTTGTTCTGAAGGAACTGATAATCTAATAAGACAGGAAGATAAGAGCACAGATGAAGGGTCAACGAAACTCGTTCAGAAAACCAAGATCCCTTTTCCACCCACACCCAATCCACTTGTGGGAACACAACCAGAACTCTAAGATCCTTCCTCCAGAAAGTCCTACAATCTCAGTTAATATCACATTTAATACGCTATGACAAGGATACTAATTCATTAATTGTCTACCTTAATGAATAGAAGTAATAAAGCTGACAGGTAAGTAAAAGTAGTGCTGAAGAAAAAATTTAAAAGGAGGAAATACGGGAAAATTTAGATTTCAGCAAAAGAAAATAAAGGAATAAGATCCAATCTTCTTTACCACAGGCAATAACAAACTATGATTAAAAATGTTTCTGGTATTTTTTTAATTCAGACTTCCTCTTTTGTTATATGACTGAGGTTTTCCTGCACCCGAAGTAAGAGAGATCTTAACATCAGTTCTAGAACTTCAAAGAAACAAAACCTCCTTATTGGACATAAAAACCTAAGTATAAAATACAACTGTCACTGTATTCCCTAAGATGTCTTTATAAAAGTTGCCAATCTCGGGAAGCTAAAATTCACAAATTTTAAGAATGGGTCACTCATATACTACTACTATAGGAAAGAAAAAAATAGCTCTCTGTAAAGTCTAGGGCTTTCCTCTACAGTTTCTCAAATCAACTCCCCTTTTCTATATTTTGCTTATTATTGGTTATGCTAAGTCCTCACAACTGTACATACTTTTTAAAAATACTCTTTATCATATACGTCCCATTAAGATACTCTATATAAATTCCTTAAACTCAAAGTAAAAGCAGCAGTGGCTCCTAGTGGCCAATTTATGACAGGTATATTTTTCCTAACATAGGTTTTATACTTTCATAAATGATTTCTACAATTCTAAGAATTCCACAGATGTTACAGTGTTGGAGGAAAAGTTACCAAAAGGATATTCAATCTTTGCTTTTGCCCTTGATGACAATAAGACAGTGTAATGTATGCTCTTGCAGTCGACTAAGCGTTTAAGAGATAAAACACATTATTTAACATTATGTGTTTGCTATGGTTGGTCCCTTCTGGGACTCATACTGCAGTCAAATCCCCCATTATGAGATGTTAACAGGGTGAAAACTTAATCTGGTGTTTAAAAATAGAGCTTATGGAAGGTGATTACAATTAGACATGGTCATTAGCATGAAGTCCCCATGACTGAACACTGGTAACTTTCCAACAGGACAGAGAGAGACCAGATACATTTGCATGGTTAAAGCCATTATTAAATTTATGGCATATATTAACACAGCTACAGAAAACTAATATTCTACCCTAAATCAAACCATAAATCCCTAGCCTCTATTCCCCTTGTTTTTTCCTTCCACAAAATGCATTACCTTTGAACAAACTTTTAGATATACGTGTTTTATTTATAAATATAAATTTATTAAATAAATGTAAGCTCCATAAAGAAATGGATTATCTATTTTGTTCAGTTTCCCAGAGCCTGTTAAATGATTAAATACTCAAATATCTGCTGAACGAACATTAAATAGCATTATAAATATATGAATATCTACAAAGAATTATAAGGATGATGCTGATAGTGATAAAAATGTCATTAATCTTAAGGAAAAACTAGATACAATCAGTAGTTGTTTGTACCCAATGATATTTAGGTTTATAGCTATGCATTAATCTTTCTCAAAACACCTTTATTAGTCAGTCTAATTAGTCAGTCTTTACTAGTCATTCCTTTTGCTCTCAATTGCAAGAGTTTCTTTTTGTTGTTGGTTTTTTTGGTTTTTATTGTTTTCTGTGATGCAACAGATCAGAACTCATACATGCTAGGCAATCTCTAACACTGAGCTACATCCTTAGTCCATGGCTTTTTAATTACATAATTCTGATAATTGAGGAGACAGTTCAAACATCTACTAAGTATGGTATTCAGAAATAATCAATATACACAAAACATTTCCTTCTTGAAGGAAGTTACTGATCTGAGAAAACCTCCAAGTTTGAAACATAAAAGAAAAATATTGGCAATTATTAACAATTATCTTTCACCAAAGACTAAAAAACCGACTTTGATGTTAAAAAAAAGAGAGTTACTTACCTCCAGGAGTAGTAGTTGTAACTCCAACAAGAGGACTCTGCATTACTGAAATGTTTGTCTATATGAAAATGAAAGAAAGTGTTAAGGGAAAAATGCAAAGTTCTAACCATAGCAAAAACACAGCAGTAATTATTAAAAGGCTTCGTTCAATATATAACTTAATTTCTATCAGGTTCTAGAGTTGCCTCTAATAAGCTTATAGTCCAAATGTACTCTTGCTTTTTTTAAATTGAGCAGTACTAATCCAAAATATGCCACACCCTTTAGCATATTACTTTTCTAAAATAAGACAAGTTATACTGAGTTTTACAGAAAATAACGCAGCAGCTAGTTTTAGTTTCTAATGTATGATACTTGAAATAATGGAGATAATGGCAATTCCTCAAATCACCAAATTCAGAAAACTGGAAAAGTACAAAGCATTATTTTTAAATATTTACAAACAATGAAATATTATAGATTCAAATATACAAAGGAAAGCGGCCCCTACTTCTACCAATAAAAAGGTAAAAAGCTGGAACATTATCATTACTAGCCCCTCCAAATATGAGCAAATTAAAGATTAAACATTCTTCAAAAAAAAACACTAATAAAAAAATGAGGAGAGATTCACTATAAAACTACAGGGTTTTTATGACCAGAATGTAAAGCAAAGTTTTAGGGAGAATAACTATTTCTGGCTCTAATCTAGCAATAACCTGCATACCAACTTTAAATTAAAAAAAAAAAATTCTCTATCAATTTTGATCCACAGTTTTTTAAAACACTTTGAATATAACCATAACTGTAAACTACCCTTTTCTTTTTATGATTCTGAGAAGTAATGAAAGTTAGCATAAATTTAGAAGCCAGTGGTTCCCATACCAAACTAAACACTAGATTTAAATTTCAGAACCTTCAGGATGGTCTCAATTAGCAAGTCTACAATACCACTGTCCGTTAGGAATACAACACATGTCATAAACATAATTTTGAATTCATAAAGTACAATTATGAAATTAATTTAGTGAAATTAATTTGGTATAGTTTTAACCTAATACACCCAAAATATTACTTAACTATGTAAATCAATATAAAAAACTAACAAGATACTTTACATTCTTTCTAAATCTTCAAATTCCAATGTGTATTTATACTTTACATATACCTCAATTAGAACTAACCACACTTCAAATGTCAATTGCCACACTTGGCTATACTGGACAAGAAGGTAGGTCTAGATTGCTGGAAAGAGAAAGTAATCTGTTTAACATAATGAATGAATTAAAAGTAGGTCTACTATGCTGGATATACCATTGCTGTAAATAGTAAAAGTTCACTACAAATGCTTTGTACTACTTGTAAGCTCTCAAACAATTTCACTAAATTTGATTTAAGGGAAGGCTTATGCCTATAAAACATGTCTCCAAATCCTAGTTTCATGTATGATAAAATGAACCTCGTAACAGCCTCATCGGAAATTCACAATGAGGACTAAAATGAGATACTACAATAGAAGTTGTAAGGTCAGAGCCTAACTATAAGCAAGTACTTCTGAAGTATTAAAATACTTTCTTGTTGCTGTTAATGCCATCAAATAACCCATCACTGAAAAGAATACTACCATAAAACCTACACCAACCAAAATGCAGCACCACCATCAGATCACCTACACCACAAGCACACTAAACAACAAGCTCATAAATATGCAGGAGGTGGCAGTTATTACTAAAGTAAAATAAGTAAACACTGAATATAGCTATAAAAAGATATTGGTCTTGACAGGCATAGCAGCATGCTCCTACAAAACCAGCACTCTGGAAGGCTGAAGTAAGAATCACAAGTTCAAGGCCAGCCTGGGCAATTTAGTGAAACCCTGATTTAAAAACTGATTTTAAAAAGGGGGAAGAGGGTTGGCACCTGGGAACACAGCTGAGTGAAAAGGCCACAATTCAATCCCCAGTATCTCACACACACAAGCTATTACTCTTACATTAACAAAAACATTCATAAAACATCTGAGTCATTACTAAATGCTCTACATCTGAACAAACCCTTAATTTCCATTTGCTCTTTCAAACAATTATGTATAAATATTGAACTTCTTAAATAAATGGAATGACTTAAGCCATAATTACATTTTATGTGTACATTAAGTAGGTTGGAGGCACAAGTAGGTAGTTAAGACAGGCCTATAAAAATCAGAAAATTATCTACATAGAAAACAACCTAAAGTTTCATTATATTTTTAAATTCATTTCATAGGAAAAACAATTCAAGTACATTCTATGACGAATGTATTTATTACTTACTCTGCACAACACAGTTACACAAAATAGACCTTAAAGAAATGTTTCAAATTATTGACCTCTACTATGTAGCCATATAAAAACACAAAATGATTAGTTACGGACCACAAGGTTATGTAAATCACCTGTCTTCTTGAAGTTAGCGGTGTTGATCCAAGGCCTGGGCTGGAAATGTCATCATATATACTTCTAACCGGTGGAGCTCCACTTTTATCTTTATGAGCTGGTACAACTGGTTGTGGTGGTGATCCCCCTACAATACACAAAAAAAACAGTCAAATGAGAAAACAAAGGAATGCCATTTTTCTCTAAGATTTTGAAATTTTATGTTTTTGAAATATGGACAAGCTCATGCCTGTATGGACTGATTCAAGCATCAAGATGCACAGTGGTCCCCTGAGGCCTCCGTCTGAAACACTTAAAGTGGAGTGGGATTATACAGGTCTGACCAGCTCCCAGGTAAAGCCTATGCTGCTGACCCCAGACTTCACTTTGAATACAAGATTTCAGAAAATGTAGTTAATAAAAATTTCAGCTTGTAGGAAACAAATGTAACTTTTACCTGTCTCTACAAAATGCTTAACACACTGTAATATAACATGTGATCCCACAGCAAGACACGGTGGCCCACACCTGAAGACGCAGTTATTTGACAGCTAAAGTGGGAGGAGGCTTGGATCTCACCAGGGCAACACAGGAAGATGGTGACTCAAAAAACAAACCAGGGCTGAGGGTGTAGCTCAGTGGTAGAGCACTTGCCCAGTATGGACACAAATTGGGTTCAAGCCCCAGCACAATGGAAAAAATAAATGTAATATCTTTTTCACTTTGAAAATAAGTATTCTTTAAAAGATTGAGGCAATAAGACTAAAAGTTCAAGTCCAGCCTGGACATCTTTGCAACTTAGCCAGACCCTGTTTCAAAATTTTTAAAAAAGGGCTACAGATTTAGCTCAGTGTGAAGGCCCTGGGTTTGATTCCCAGTCCTGCTCCACAAAGAAAAACAAAAAAGGAAAGAGATATTAAACAACTCCACTCTGAATACTTGAATAATTATTATCCTCCAATATGGAATTAGACCAGCAAAATTAAACAGATCCCATCTACATTTCTCACAGTAGAAATTTATTTAAGCACATAATAAAGATGTAGAAAAAGGATCAACTCTTATAAAGATGTCTTTGTAACTCAGATTACCAGAAATGCTAAACAGTGAAGCAGGCCAGGCCTCTATAAAAGGATAGGCTATTTAGAGCACAAGCTTTGGAATGGACAACCTGAGATTTAACACCCTGCTGTCACTAACAAGTGAGCTTCAGTCAATTAGTTGTTATATTCGGTCTCAGGTTCCTCCTTTGGGAATAGGGCAATACTACTTTTTGAAAAATTGGGATACTACCTACCCTTTAGTTGATCTATTTAAAACATAAGATAGGAAATGATTAGCATATTGCCTGGCACTCAGTATATGGCAGATAGAATAAAAAATACATTTGAAATAAAAACTGTCCAGAAAATAATGTTCTTAAGAGAATTACCTCAAATGTAATTTATAATTCTACCTGACTAATCCCTTAAAAAGGTAATAAATTATTTCATACAAACTAATACTTTGAAAAGCAATTAGTTTCTATTTAAGCATCTATGAAAGATATTAGCTCACAGAATTCACAGAATTATTCTTCTGCAGCTAATTCTCGTTACTCATATTTAAAACTTCAAAGTTCCTTTTAAGATATACTTTGCTATTAAAAAAAAAGTCCTCTAACAAACATGGGTTGCATTTAAGGTGCAATAATTCTTGCTGACAACTACAAATTTTGTGTAAAACTATTTTCCCCAGTTTGCAAAATCCTTTCACTAAACACACTATGCATATATGTGAGAATCATCTCAATATGATTAGAAGTAGAACTCAATCGCCACAAATTTTCAAATTAGATTCCTATTTGTTATTCTTGTATTTTAACATGAATTATTTAAACTGAACCCATTTAAATGACAGTATTTTATCAAATCCAAGAGGCACTTCTTTGATTTTATCAAATCTAAGAGGCACCTGTACTTTTATAGTATCTCTGAAATAGGAATACATTTTATAAAAAAGTGGCAGCTTAGCACTGTATTATACATAATCACTTTTCTTTACTAATGATATTTAAAATAATGGTAAAATTTACAATTAATGGCAGCTTACATTATATGATATACAGCACACATTATTTTTAATGAGTGATTCTTGAATTATAATAACTTATATGCTTTCACCTGTATTCTAAGAGCCTTTAAATAAAGGCATTGCTTTACAGATATTGCATTGTTTTTCAATTAACAAATGTGTTGAGTGTGAATACTGCACCATTACTCTCAAAATCCTAGTAATGTGTAGATATATTTTAAGCAATTTACATACCAGTGAGCAAAGGTGACCTCATTTCCATTACTCCTGCAGAAGAGCCACTAATCGAGCGAGGCTGTGGAGTCACTGGAGCTGGCAAATCCCCCATTAAGAATCCAGGTAAAAACTGGGCATTCGCTCCTGGCTTTGGCGATGTGGGTGAACCAAGCATCATTGGTTCAGATGCTAAATTAATCAAAATAAAAAAAAATAAGACTTTCCCACTTACAGTATCTAACAAAAAAATGCAAAAATATAGCATATTTTGAGAATTTAACCAAAATTCTTAGGTATTATAGAAATATAATTGAACTTATTTTGAAAGACAATAAAAATTATTTGTAGGAAAATGTACACTCTTGTATTCACTTTAATCTTCGTCAGCTCCTTTTATTTCACTAGTTTAAAAAGCAATACTTATTTTTAAATTGAGTAAGTTTATTGTCTAAAAAAACAAGTCTCCAATACAAACAAAACCTGCTTTCCATTTCTGAGTCATTTCTAGTTTGCAGCAACGAGAAAAAAAGTGAGTGCACTAGTTTTTTACACAAAGTCTCAGCAAACCAGAAACAATAGGCTCAGCTTGCCAAATGTCCCAATTTTTCCTACCCACAGACAAAAACAGTGAATCATCTTACGAGGAAAAGTATAATAATGCACACATTGTACAACTTATGAAATAACAGTGATAACTAGCATCTTACCACAAATATACCACAAATATACAACTTATGAAATAACAGTGATAACTAGCATCTTACCACAAATATACTGAGAAGAGTTGCAAAATTATTTTTTGAATTCTTTTAAAAATGTAGGACACCTCCCTAAATTGCTCAGGTTGGCTTCAAACTTAAGATTCTTCTGCCTCAGCCTCTCGTATAGCTGGAATTAAGGCCATGTGCTGCCGCATCTGGCTGAATCATCTTTTTAAATCATTAGTTTTAAAGTTAGGAATACTATAATCAATACAAGTTTCCTAAATAGAAAAACAATTTAAAGAGAACTAATAGCTCTCAATCATCCATTCAAAATGAATCTTCACAATTTACAGAAAGGATACTATTCCCATTATGAAGATGAGGAAGCTGTAACATTCTAATTTCAGAGTGAACTAGTGCAGTAAGAAAAACACAGGCTATAGAGTCACAGGTGTGGATTCAAGTTCTAAGAAAAACAGGCATAAAGATAATATCCGCTCACAGCTTTTATTAAAGTATAGCAAGTACAGCGCTAAACCCAATAGCTAAAATATTAAGTGCTCAATAAATACTAGGTATTGGGCTAGGGATTTAGCTCAATCGTTAGAGTGCTTGCCTTGCAAGCACAAGACCCTGAGTTCGATCCCGGGCACCAAAAAAAAAAGAAAAAAAAAAAAACTAGGTATTATTTTTTTTCTACCAATATCTTAAAATAGGATAACCTTAGTTATTAACACAAATGTAGAATTTGCAATTTCTGCCTATGAAAACTTAACTTTTCTACTAGCTGACAAGCCTGAGTATTAATTAGTATGAGTCATGGTACTCAGAAAGGTCAAAGTTTTGGCCCAGGCCTGTAATCCCGGCACTCAACAGGCTAAAGCAGAAAGATCTAAAAGTTCTGGGCAGCCTGCACTACACAGGAAGACAGTCACAGGAGAAAAGAAAAAAAAGGTAAGAGATTCAAATGGTTTTTATTAACTAATGTATAACTTTATTGCTAAGCAATCACAAAAATGCAGTTTTTTGTTATACAAACTTAATTTTAAAAAAAATTTCAAAAACCTGATCTTAATTCTGCCTCTCGTTTCTCATTATAGTAGACCTAGATATTAACAACCCGAGGGTAAAAAGCAAACGCAGGAAGAGGAGAGTGAAGGTGTGAAGAACTATAATTACAGTGTAATTACTGTGTAAAGTGCTAGTTATTATGTTACATGGTACTACCGCACACTTCCAAAGAACATAAGCTAAACTCAAACCAAAAGTCTGAACGAAATCATATTCTGAAGAGATATTTAGAAAACCACAGTAACAAAATACAAAGTTTTTGGTAACACCACGAACTACCTTCACTCTTCCATTCCCCAAGGGTGGTAAAAAATTATGTTAAGTATGAGAACTGGGTGAAGAAACAGTCATTAAACAGGTAGATCGTTAAATTAGTAGTATCTGTATGTCAACAAGACTCCCCAGTAAATAATCATACCGTGACTAATAAGAAAAGAACTAAAACAGAGCCGCTTTCCCAAGTAAAAGGTGGGGGGTAAAAAAAAATGCAAACTCCTGGCCAGTAATTGAGCCAATACTCAATGGACCCCTCCACCTGGTTGTTTCTATTGTCACACGACTGACGCCCGGAAACAGATTCTTTTGCAAGGCGCGCGACAGGGAAAGAGTCAGAACAGGACCCTGAAGCCTCGGTGACCAATTAGCAGGCGCCCGGAGCCGCACCCCAGGACCCTGCCCGCCCACCTGGACCCGGTCTGGCTCCGCCCGGGCCACTTCTGGGGAACCCGGAACCCAGCCCCGCAACCGGGGCGTAGTGGGGAGCCCCGGGGACCGGCCTGGCTCGGCAGCCGTGATGGGGGCACACGACAAGCAGAGAGGCATTGCCTCACCCTCCTAGTGCCTGCCTCATCGCGACGCCTCGCGCACGGCCAGACTAGGAACTTGGGAAGACCCAGCGGGTACCCTCCGCAACTGAAACCAGCGTACAAGGGAGGACGGACCGCTGCCTTCAGTCTCGCCCGGCTCCAGGCCTACCGCGTGGTTGGCAGCGACAGCAAGGAAAAGCAGTTTTTAACTCACCCAACGCGGGCGCCTGGGGTTCCACAGCAAAGGTTGCCATCACGACGGTGGGCAGCTACTCTTATCCCCAGACGTTCCCAATTTTCAAAAATGGCGGAAACGGTCCTCACGGCCAGGGGCGCGTAGCTGAACGGATTGCGTAACTTCCGGACACGCGCCGTACCGACAGTGTGGGCGCTGGAGCCATTTTGGAATAGGGTAAAGGTCTTTATTCGGTTTTGGGCGCTTGCGAGAAAAGGGTTTCCCTAGGACGTGTAAACCAGTGTGGCAATGTGCTTCTGGGGGTATATTTTGGTCACGCCGTGAGCCTCCTACTTTGATGGTGCTTGAGTCTCATAGCACAAATTCCGTTACTGTTTCGTAATTAACAAGTTATCCCACTGCTCTGTCATCAGGAGGTTGTTCTGGGTAACACCTGGAAAACAAGGCTTGACGAAGCTGGGTTTCTACCAGTGTGGGTTTCTGAGCTTTATGCCTGACGCTGCTTTCTCAAGATATATTTTCTACCATCTATGCCATTTCTTTTAAAGTTTGTTATGTGGGCGCAAATTTACATTAAAGCTTAACTTGTTTGCTGTTTTACTGCGTATCAACACATAGAAAAGAATATAGCTAACAAATGCAAATGTAAATCAATGGAAAGTACTTAACACCGGTGAATCCACCACACCCCGAAATTTTGAGCCCTCCTGCCTGTCGTCTTTCTCCCCTCACTGAGCTGCTTTTCCTTGCGGAATGTTCATATATTGGTTACGCAAACATTCTGTGTGTGTGTGTGTAAAAATATGTTTAGTTTTACTGTTTACAAACTTCATAAAAATAATGTACTGCATGTTGTATACTGTGGATGGGATGTTCTCCAGTAAAATCTCCCTCTTCCTCTTCCCTCTCTCTCCACCCCCACACTCTGCCTCATTACTGAGGATTGAACCCAGAGTTCTAGCACTGAGCTACATCCCCAGCCTTCTTACTTGATTTTATTTTTAATTATTTTTATATTATCTTTTATTTGCTCTTTAATTATATTTTGAGTTTCTCATATAAGAAAAGCCATGTGATATCTAAACTTTGTGTTTTTATTTCACCCAGGCTGGGTTTGAACTTGCTGTCTTCCTACCTCAGCCCCCAGAGTGCTGGGATTACAGGTGTGAGCCTCTATCTCCTCATTTTTGGGTGGGGTGGTGGCGGCGCCAGGCATCCAACTCAGGGCTTTGCGCTTGTTAGGCAAGCGCTCTACTACTTGAGCTAAATCCCCAACCCTCTCTCCTTTTATGAGAACATAAACTATACTTAGGATTCACTCAGCTAGTACAGAATAATCCTATTTCAATATCTAGTTGAAGTGATTAAATTAATATTCTTCAAGGATTTTGTATTATAAATTATGACCTAGCCAACAAAAGAACGCTATGCTTCTGTTAAAAACAATGAGATAGATTTGACATTTGCATGTGTACATATTGGCCTAGAAAGATCTATATGATCTATATAAGAGAAATAATTTGAAAAAATAAGTAGATATATTTATGTAGCCTAATTACTTTTATTTAACCAAAAGGTATATTTGGGTACAGATTGCCAGGTGGGGAGATAATAAGAAAGAGGTTTAAATAAAGGGAAAATTTGGAAAAGAATCGCACCAAACTATTAACAGGAGAGAGTAGAAATTTTATAAATTGAAGCGTTGAAGATCTTTTAGCTTACTGTATATAATTTTCTGGTGACTACAAATTGCAGATGCCTAGGAAATACAACAGAATTTCCCTGGTTGACAATTTAAGAACAGAAAGGAACAGAGGGACAAGAGAAATAAGAACTGGAAGGAAAAAATGGAAACAAAGCTTTTGTAAATAGGGAGGGAGGAGGGGGTGAGGGGAGGGGAATGGGAAAAAAAGCGGCAGCAAGACACATCATGTACAGGCAAAAATCCCCTGTGATGAATGTTAGCACTATGTACATCTAAAATGTACCATTAAAATAAAATTTAAAAAAAAAGAAAATTTAAGAACAGCAAGAGTAAAAACGCCCCCCAGCTCAGATTCTTGCCCCCTAACCTATCTGCATCCTGCACGTGACCCCTGGAATGCAGGTAGAAAACCTGGGGCTACAGAAAGCTCAGTCTGAAAACTAATTTTCAACTTCCTCCTAAACTCAAACCAATTTTGAAAAAGCCTGAAATATATACATCTCAAAATGTATTTTCAATAAATTTGATCTATCCACAGTCTGTGCATCTATCATGTACACTGATTATTCATCATATGTTTATAAATGTCTATTCTTGTGCGGTATTTATACTAAATAAAAAACCGTCTTGTTGCTCTTAAAAGTTCATATTCAGTCTAATAAAAGCAAAGTCTTTTTTAAAATTGAAGAAAAAGATATCCACCTTTAGTAAGACTTTAGAAAACAGATGGTTTGTCTTCTTCAGACAGAGAGCAACAGGAGGAAGCATGTTACCACTCCTGTCATCATGGCAGCCTTGGGCCGCTCAGGCGGAATGGACAGCCATTCACTTAGACTGTGATGTCACGTAACGCACGCAGACAAACTGTGACTTCTCAGGACCCAAGGACAGGGGTCTTCAAAAAAGCTTCAGGATATTTTAAGATGTGGAGATCATCTCCAGAAAAATATAAAACAATTCTTATTTGTGTTACCTGACCTCTATAAACAATCGTTGAAGCCATATCTTTAAAAAAAAAAAAAAACTTTTATGTGTGAAATTTACGAGGGTGTATGACAATTTCTTTAGAGTAAAACACTGGGAAAAAAAAGAAGCAAACATCAAAAGAAACATTAGTTTTGCTGATTCACCTGTTATCTTTTTTTTTTTTTTTTGGTGCTGGGGATCGAACTCGGATCCTTGTGTTTGCAAGGCAAGCACTTTAACCACTGAGCTAAATCCCCAGCCCACCTGTTATCTTTTAATCAATTAAATCAAGGCTTTCACCTTTTGGAGTGAAAAAAAAAACCTTCAAAATTTACCTAACTTCCGAGTATAATTTTATTTGAACTATCAAATGGGTTTAACAGGTATTCAAAAGCCTGGAGAAAGCTTATAGTAGGCAAAATGGACAAATCTGGGTGGGAGGGGTGATTTTAGAAAGAGTTGCCCAGAATTTGCCTTGAAATAATCTGCTAAGGAAGGAAGGCAGAAAGGGTAGAAGACGGATAATATTATACATTGCTTTCTCTCTCTAATCCACCCTCCATGAGTTAATAAATGCTGGTGACAATTAATTATGATATTCTCTGTAGTTCTGTGTATATTTGACATTTTCTCCAACTAAATTTTTTCCAAAAAACTCAACAAGCTTAAATTCTAGGACATTCAGAAGTCGTATCTTCTGTGTTAGCTTATGTGAAAACTAAGAGTGAAAAATCAATGAAAAAACCACTTATTGCTTGATAACTGTCTTCATTTAGAGAACTAGTATTTCGTTGAAGATAGGTGAAAATCTTGACTTACATGATATTAATAACTCTAAGATGTAGTTTTTCATCTGAATTATGGCAAGAATAGTACCAATCTCATTGTAATACAATGAGTTATTCACCCCAGGATATATATTGTATAATATATACATAAAAATGAATTTTAGCCTAGGAGTCTTATCTTTCATTCATCATATTACATATCATTTAAAAAACTAACTTTATTTCCCCATTAATCCACCAGATGTATCCTTCCAAGTTCAACAATGACCTTCATGTGGCTAAATCCCAGACATCTTCCATCTTTATCTGATATAACCTCTTAAAGAAATAAAGATGTCGACAGAGGGAATTCTTAAATCTATTATTTTTATTAAAGTATATCAGCACCTAGAACAATAAAGAATATAAGTAGGTATACAAAATAAGTTTTAAGCAAAATAGAAAAGTTTAACAGTATGTTATTTTTAAAAGATACATGAATTAAAATAAACCAGAAATCATCTGACTGTAAATGTTAATATACATATTGCAAAATTATAAAATTTCAAAATCTTCTGGTTTAGATTGCTAAATAACTATTGAGGAGATTATGTCTAGAATCCTTTAGACAGCACTTCAGTCACCTTGAAATAAATAAATCGTTGTGCTAGATTTCTGTTATTTTTTAAATGCATTGTTGTTTTCCTTATAAAGATAGTAAGTCATTGAGATAATACACTAGTTAATGTTATGATACTCTGATTTGTAGTTGGGACATTAAGAATATTTGCAGAAAAGACTTTTCAGGGGGACATTCTACAAACATTTAAACAATTTGAGTTACTTATAATCACATTAACAAATTCAAGTTTCTCTACTACCTCAAATTATCAATCAGAATCAAAGTAGGTCTCTTAGAGGTGTGTATAAACACACATGTACAAGTACTGTATTCAAATACTTCAATCAAGGAAACAGGGAATAAGGGAAGACAAAATAAAATTGCAATAAAGATGTTAAAAACTATACTCCATTTCTTCTGAAATCTTTTCTTTGAGATAGTATATTGGTATAAATTTTGTCCAAAAAAATCTTTAAAAATAGTTTTTTGAGTTTTCAAAAAAAATCGAAGTATTTCCTGGATATTCAATTACCATTAAATGTAACCACCAACTATATTAAAGCATAAAGTTAGAAAAAGATTTTAAAATTTTTAACCTCAAATAAATTGGAATTTTGTATATTCCAATGCCTTTGCTATACTCATCTTTTGCAGGTTCTAGGAAGGCTCTTCATTTCAGTGTTTAAAAAGAAATAATACTTTCATTTTTATTTCCCTTTTTAAAATGGTACTAAAATCTATTTTAAAACAATAATAAAAGACTCCATAGATATTTTTTCACATTACTTAAAACAGACCCATATTGGGTACACATAATTTTCTTAAATGTATAATATGTAAGATAGAGGATCAAAATGATGACAGTCCTTCTTAAAAATAATGAGGTATGACACAGTGCCTTACTCATCTCTCCATGTGAAATGCAATGAAAATCCTGTATCTTGAGACACATCATTTTCTCACTTTGTACCCCCAATTTAAAAGACTTCATTGCATCTCTATTTTAGGTACACCAAACTATCACTTAGGACTGACAAAGTTAATGCTCAAAGCACTTCTGTAGATGATACTTAATAAATATCTTCAAACAGTAACCAGATCACTACACAGAAACTACAGACTATGAAAAAATTATATCAAAGCTTCATGTGACAACATTTAGTTGAAAATGAAATAGCACTCAGCGAAAGGAAATATACTTAAATATGTGCTTTCATGTGAATGGAGAAGGCTCATCCAGCAAAGCTCAACAATACCGATCTTGGAGCCATCATATATCAGTCTCTTATTTAAGGGGTTCTGCCTGCCTTGGTTGGCTTCTAATAGCTTGCTATAGGTTAATTACCTCTGGGCTGCTGCTTACAGAAGAGACGAGTTCACAGCATTCCAGGCAACAGCATCTTGTCAGACTGTGAGCAATCTCCAGACATGACTTGTATGTATCACTCTTAGTTCTTGCACATGACAGTCTAAGAAAGCTGCTTTCCCGAGTGCACAAGTAGGTATGCTGTCCAAATCACTCATTCAGTATTTAAGAAGAGTCAGCACTTTTAAAGATAAAATCTACCTAGCAATCATATCTTCTAACTCATCAAAAACTTCTTGAAAACTAAATTCTGTCTTAATTTGTAGAATTTAAGGTCCTTTATACTGAAGAAAAAAATTTAAATCTTGAAGTAAATTGACAATGTACAGAGCTCAGTCATGCTAATATAGAAACATTAAAGAAAAAGAAAACTTATTCAATGTCTCAGTCCAGAGATAAAATTTAAATGACATTAGGCCTCTTAACGATGTGTTTAAAATTTCTTTCAAAACCATAAATTTTCTTTCCTTAAAAATTGGTTGTCCAGTAGAAAACTGAACTATAAAACAGATCACTCAACAAATCACATCTAAAATATGACCTTTTGGGGCTTGGGATTTAGCTCAAGTGGTAGAGTAAGTGCAAGGCCCTGAGTTTGGTCCCCAGCACCAAAAAAAAAAAAAAAAAAAAAAAAAAAAAAAAAAAAAAAAAAAAAAAAAAAAAAAAAAAAAAAAAAAAAAAAAAAAAAAAAAAAAAAAAAAAAAAAAAAAAAAAAAAAAAGAAAGAAAAGAAAAGAAAAGAAAAAAAGAAAGAGAGAAAGAAAGAAAAAGAAAAGAAAAAGAATGACCTTTCAGTATAAAACATTTTCCCACAGATCCAAGGAGACCAAAAAATTATGACAGAATTCTAGGCATCCTAGATAAAAAAAAAAAAACAACATGTAAGAGAAGAAAAATACACCTTATTAAAGAACCACAGCTTATAATAATGTAAGAGTATGTATGCAAATATTTTAAAAATAAAAAAGAAATGCAGGCAATAGAATTAAACTTTTACAAATGGAAGGTAGGCATGTTTTCTTAAGAGGGTTAAAAAATTTTGTGAATATTGTCACCACTATGTAAATGTTGTATAGACCTTTAGATTCTTGTATTTATTTGAGAGTTTGAAGGTATTCATTTTAATCTTACAGATATTCTTTACAAAAAAATTTACCTTCCTCTGAAATAGTGGGCCAAATAACACTTCAAGTTTTTTCCTGTGTGAAAACAGGGGCTGGAATAGAAAAGTACAGAAAGAAAAATACTTTAAAAATACTCAACTAATTTGGTCTTTCCATGCTGTAACATAGATTTTAAACTTAAACATTTTTTCTTCTACAGAAATCAATAATTTGGTAACACATTGTTATTTTTCCTTAGCAACTCAAAAGAAATAATCAAACATTATAATAACAAAGAAAAAGTAATATAATTTAAAAATGTATTTCATACACTAGCTCAGAACAATCAAATTGATCTCCATTTTCACTGGCGAAAAACAAAAGGAATTTTTTATTAATCTGTTTTCTAAACAGGAAAGACAACTACTGAGACCAATTCAGAAATTTTATTTGTCCATCGTCTGCAACTGGTGAACTGTTGTCACTTTCCAGTTCCGGTAGTCTGGCACATCTTTTGCTTTCTTTGACTTCTCCATATGTACGAAGCTGTTCCATGAAGCCAGAATTTGGACATACCGAAGGCCTTGCATTTTTCACCAAAGTAAAAGCGCTGCTAAATGAGATTTTTTCGGAATTCATCAGGAAGCCTATTACAATTGCAGCAGCCCTGGAAACACCTGCATTACAATGAACAAGAACCACACCATCCTGCAATAAAATCAAACAAAAATCTGCATTATTCATTGAAAAGAGTATTAAATCGATTACACATTCTTAAATTTCATAGAATTATGAGATAAATGTTCTATCTTGTCAACTCATGTGATTTTATTTATCAAAATGTAACTCATTGCAAGCAACGAATGGAAAATTGATCAGTCAGTCCGTTAACAAATACATGCACCTCTCCCCAACCCCAGGACTGAAATGCTATGATGATATGTTTGGAATTCTGAAATGGTATCTTTTATTAAACTAATCTAGTAAAGTACTCTTAAAAACCTAGTAATTTAGTAATCACATGTATATAACTAATAGCAAAGTCATAGAGACTATATACAGAAACATGTAGAAACCAAACAGAAACTAAACAGAAAGCCAGAGACATTCCAGCCATACACAGTAGTCCCCTTAAAAAAAAAGAAATAGTGTCACTGGCTTGGATATCTGTACATAAAATAATCAGCAAGAAATAAAATTTTCTACTCTTGGACGTTATTTTATTCTAGAAGGATGAAAGTAACTTAAAATATTTCAACTTATGGGAAAATAAAATGATGACACAAATAGCTTATCACAATGTGAAGTGGAAAAGGTGATTGGACACCACCATCAGGTCGATAAATAAAAATGTCTCAGGTAACTTGCAAATGATACTTTCCAAATGAAAAGAGACACAGTATAAAGCCAATACTGATGGGGGTAATATTGCATTAATAATTAATATGATAGATCTGATGGACGAGCATTGATACAGCTTGGCCTATCTCAGGCTTTTAAAAAGTTAATGATCTAAATGAAATGTAGCGAACTGTAAGCACACCCCACAGAATTAGATTTTTAGTTGCCTCATTTCCTGATTCTTCATTTGGTACCACAAGGGAAGCTGGGAACAGGGAAGGAAAAAAAAATTACTGAACATCCTCTACCCAAAGGACACATTAAGAATACTATTATTATGACTCATTGGATTATTTTACTTTTGCAAGGCAGTTTTCTCACATTCATGTATCTGTTGTAAAATTCCTTTCCTTGATCTGTTGTTACAATTGGCCAAATGTATCTTTTTTCAAGAATGATTAACAAGAAAATTAGTTAATATTTTGAAAGTCCTTATATCAAAAAAGACAAGTGCAATTCTTTTCTTACGGGGTATGATTCATTTTCAAACTTCAACTGTTTCTGCACAAAGAAAGCAAAGCAAAAAATATTATACACACCTGGAATGTTTCTCACGGTAGCAACAGCTCAGTTTTATGACTTAAGATTATATTACAATAACTTGAAATTTATCAATGAACATCATTTAGCGCAAAACAAAATAATCAGGTATTCTAAAGAAGCTTGCAATTGTGAATTTAATAAGCAAGAGACGCCTTTCAATGTTGTTTTAAATATTTCTTTGCTATTTATTTTCAGTCTTATATACTATGCATTCAATTTTAGCTAATGTTTGAAAATGTTAGTATTATTTACTTCTCTTACTACTTTATACAACAGCCAATTATCTACAGCTCTTGATTTACCTACATGCTACCTCTTTATTATTTCTTAGGTATCATATTGTCCTTGAGAGTATTTCCAGAAAAATTAATGACTTCATAGTCATTTTTCCAGAACTCTAAATAATGACATTCTATAAAGCAAATTTTCTCTTGCACTTGGGCTTATCCTCTGCCTGGAAAACCTTTGTTCTTGGTACAGCTGACTGTGGCTTCTCTTCTAAGCAGACTTTCTCTCTCCCAGGGAGACAAGGCCAGGAGTCATGCCCTGTCTGTCTCTGTATGCCTTCTACAGAATGCAATTTTTGGCACATAGTAGGTATTCGGTAAATATTTGCTAAGTGAATAAATTTATTCTGCTTTTCTGTGAGGAAATGTTGTTCTTTCACAAATTAAAATCATCACCATTTTTGCTGTGGACAGTAGTAATTGTGCTATAGCATTCCCATTCTACGGTTTTCTTTGTTCTCATGATGTTATGAGTAGCTTTTCAAGCTTCTTGAGGGCACCAGTGGGAATACATCACACCTTCTTAGTGTTTGACAGCCTCAACCAAGTGCAGGTATTTTTCCATATGTATAACTTCCAATAAAACCAGGGTATGATATGGTTTGCAAGTGCTTAATAAGCCTAAGAATTTTACAGTAGAATGAAAATCAACTGTTTCTAAATATTGTGTTTAAGTTAGCTTTCTTCTCCTGCCCTCCTCCTCTTCTTCAAATTTTGGCAGTTAGAATCTCTCAATGAATGAAGTAAGGTTCAGGTGTGTATTAGTTACTTTTCTAGAGTCAATAGTTTGCAGGAGAGCAGATTTAATTCAGGACTTTTACAAGTTACAGCATTCACACACAAACCAAATGCAGGACGAGTGCCGAATGTCTATGCACTAGAGAACCTAAAAGATCTAATCAAGGGCTGTGAGCCCACGGCAATGCCCCATGTACATTCGTGTCTGCCCTAAATGGCTGAAGAAATCTATATGGGAACCAGAATATGATGCTCGCAGCAGAAATGAAGACCAGAGCTTCCCTGAAGTGAACAGCAGCCATCTTCCAAGACAGCAAGGCCCCAGGCTCCTTCTGTGACGAGAACAGCTGAGTCCCCTTCAGGAGTACCAGCCACAACAGACCTTCTCCTGGGAAACAGCCAGCATCTACCTTCTGCTCCTGTTCTCTATGTTGTGTTGGCAACAATCCTCAGGTGGATCCTTCACACCCAGAACTACACCGACTCAGTCCAGCTGGCCGTTCCTGCTCAAGTTGACCATATCAGTCCACCACAAGGTGCAATCGCCTTACCTTGTTGATGTTTGGTAACGAAGTGGACTATACTTTTAGTAGCACAGGTCACCTCGATGACACTCCTGGCTATCCACACTATCCACACAAGCACAGAGCAATATAAACATGGCACTTTGGTTTGGAAATGACTTGAGTGTGTTCCCCAAAGTTTTTGGCAATTCTGGGAGGCCACTGATCTTTAAGAGGGCCTTGGGGGAGGTGTTAGGTGGCTGAGGATGTGCCTTTGGAGGGATTAATGTAATTCCTCTGAGAGTACACGGTACGAGGGCCACCCTTGGGCTCTGGCTTCTTGTCTGCTAATGTGATCTCTCTCTCTCACACATGTTCCTGCCACCCTGATGACAACCACTGTGAGGTCCTCACCACACCCAGTACCAGAGTGTTTGGACTTTCCACCTCAAAAACCATGAGCTAAAAAAACCTCTTTTCTTTACAAATGGCCTAATCTCAACTGTTACATTAGAGTAATGGAAAGCAGATTAATACACATGGTAAACACAAAACTAGATGAATTTAGGTATTTATTTAGACTTATTATCTCTAATGAACCTTGACTTACATTGAACAAAAAAAGTGGATACAGCTTCTATGTGTCCTAGAGGAAAATTAGGTAAATAAATTATAGAATCACCAATTACTAAAATACTATACAAAAATCAAAGTGATTTCGTATTATTAAATGTAAAGAGTGGAAATAAAAAAGTAGGAATCCTACTGTGCTATTTTTATTAAAAGCATATATAACATGAATTAACAAATGATAAAAGTCTAGAAAATATATCAAAATATAAACACTTACATTGTAGTGTAGGAGTTATTTAATTTTTTCCCTACTTCTGTGAATTGAATCTAGGACCTTTGCACAGAGTTATATCCCCAGCCCTTTTTTATTTTTATCATTTTGAGACAGGTTCTCACTAAGTTGCTAAATTGCCCAGGCTGAGCTCAAACTTGGAATCTCCCTGCCTCAGACTCCCAGATTGCTGGATTATAGGTACTTTTTCCCCATGGAATAAGGTAATCTTAACTTTTACTTGTATTTTCCCTTTTTTCTATAATGAAGATGGTTTATTTATATAATAATTCCAAATAAAATCTCATAAAACAAAAAATAAACATATAATATCAAATCCATGTTTTAATCTTAATAAGTAAAATCTTCTATACGCAAAAGAGGGGACAAATAGATTTAGTTTCTAAAAATGCTCTATAAAGATTACAATTACTGTTTCTCCCTCTTATATTTCTGTCACTTTAGGCTTACACTTTACAAATTATGCATGAAGCAGAGATAACGGGAGGACAGAAAAACCAAACAAGGTTTTATAAGGACAGGGGAAAATAAAAAAACACATGAGAAAATGGAAGACATTTCATTTGGCAACTGCATGTAAAAAGAAGAAAATAACAAACTTGGGCTTAGAAAAGTGGTTTTGACACATGCAATTCACTCAGCAGATTTAATAATACATGCAAATATAATAGACAAAGGTAAGATGAGATTTCTTCCAGAAAAGAAGAATTAAAGATTCAAGAATGCTATTGCTAAAATTAAATATGTATTAGTCTAAGAAGTAAATTTTTTCGGAGTAAAGAAATAAGGGCTGAGGTTAGGATCCCAGTATAAAACACAGGATTGGTGAAATTAGAGCACTTTGTGGAATCCGAATGCATCCTCTTTCCTGTGCAACTACTCAGACCCTCGGGCCACTATCACCCGAGGGATGCTCAGCTGACTCCATCTAGTCCGCCACCTCCATGGCCAATTCACTTAGATCCATTCAGCGTGGCTGGTCTAAGGCCTGGCTCTCACTCTGTGGTGTCACACAGCACAGCAAGCCACAGCCTGATTGCTAGATTCTCCCGCTACTTCTGGGCTTGGACGAGAGGTCACACCAGAGAGCACTGCTTTGGGCTGTGAAATTGCTGCCAAAGGACAGGAATGTTGTAACATGGAATTGAGGGGTGCATTACCTTCCAGTTGGCAAACTGCCATCATGAGAAATGAGCTGACAAAGCCAGGTGGATAAATTCTTTCTTCTTCCCTAAGCATCTGGTAAGGTACATTTTCTTTGTATTACCTGTCAAAGATGTCTTCACACCCAGTTATTTTCCCGTTAGTTTGTTGTCAAATTGTCCTCAGCAGGGTAAACACATTATCTTGCATTGCTTTTCATCCTGTCATGAATCATTTTCCTTTTTTCTCACTCTCACTGCTTAGGGATTGCACCTTTCGAATTAAGCATCAGCTCATAACCTTTGCCTGAGGCTTTTTTTTTTTTTTTAAAGAAATTTAAACTAAGGGCTGGGAGTATAGCTCAGTGTTGGAGCTTTTCCTTAGCAAAGAAAGGATGGGGAGAGGGAAAGACAGAGAGAGAGAGAAACAAAAAGAACCAAGCTAAGAATCAGTCTAATTACCCACTGGTCCAAATAAAGACACTTTTTTATTTAAAAAAAAAAATTTAATACTCAATGTCTTGTTTTTCTTTTTAGATATTATTACCCTGTCCAATTTTTCCTTGCAACACACACATCTCTTCTAATTTTAATATGAATATGGACAATACATATACTTTCCATCTAAGGCACGCTCTACATGTCCTTGAGAAGCAGCTAACACAGAAACATGCCGTTTTGATTTCTAACATTATTAATTGGCACAATGGAATGTTAACATGTACACCCTATAAAAATGCTTAGAAGAGAAGAGAAGACCAGTATCTGGTTTTGAATTAGAAAACCTCTTCTTTTGCTTCCATCCAAATATTTGCTTCTAAATTAGGATGAAGAATAGAACTGATTAGCTCGATATTTTCTGGGACCTCTACTGAGAAGGCACCTAGAGCTACACTAGGCACACAGAACACTCATTACATGTTATTAGATGAAAAGTAAGGGGAAAAAGGAAAGGGGGACAAAGGAAGGAGAAAAAGATAGAGAGGAAACCACTGGACCAGAATTTAATTAAATTTCTAATCCTATCATTGTTAGGTGCTCCAGAGGAGTTACTTCTCTCTTCACTTTCCTATTCATCTACCTTATACAAATTCTGTAATAATTACTTATTGATGAAAAATGATGTCATTTCGGGGTATAATTTTTGATAATTCCCAGCCCGAAGCCCTGCCTATCAGAATGTTAAGTTGGATCTAAACCAAGATTAAAATATTATATTTTTTTGGTCTTCTAAAGTCACAAAAGCAATAGTTAGACTTTTCATACAATCTCAGTAAAGCAAAGCACATTTAGTCCTTAGAGTGCCTCAAAATTCTATTGTTAAAAATGCATAGGTACATAATCCCCACCTTGGCAAATAAAATTATACTGCAGATGATTATCTTTAAAGGAAGTCTAACTATATTTTTACAGAGGAAAATTCAGTAAGTAGAGAATTTTACCTCCTAATATTTCTCAATAACGTGTAAGAAACTGAGTTAATGTAGGAAGTAAACATCTCTTTGAAAAACAGGGCAATTGGAGAACAAAATAACTATAGGAATTAATAGATATTGTTGGAAGGAAAATTTCATGTCTTCTCAAAGATTCACTGCAAAAAGAAAAAAGAATGGGAAGAGAACGCACACTTTCAAATTTCTGCTTTTAAAGAACTATAGAGCAAAGTAAACTTACCTTTGTTTTTGCTTGTTCAATAAATTCAAAACATTCTGGAAAATAAGACAGGATATTGGTTTCAGGTAGATCCAGTATAGAAATGCTCTTATATGTAAACTCATGGGGGAAAGCATTTTCAACTCCATATGCAACGTTGAGAATGTGAGTCACCTTAAAGAGAAAGGAAAAACAAGGTGACTTTTTTGAGGGAGTAAGGTGCTGGGGATCAAACTTAGGGCCCTGCACTTGCTAGGCAAGTGTACTACCACTTGAGCTAAATCCCCAACCCCGAAAGGTGACTTTTTAAAAGTCTCATGAATTAAGTTACCTTAAAAGCGACTACAATGTTATATCTATAACATAAATAATAAAAAATGTAAATGACTCACTTGAATGACACTTCTTCCAGGGAGCTTTCTCTGACTGCCTCAACCCTCACTGGAAGTGCTCCTTCTAGACATTCTACTTGCTCCTCCCACTTCGAGATTGTGCACTAGAAATCCATCAGGGTAGGGACCCTGTTGAACTTTCTATTATAAGTAAACCCTTGAGTGAGCAGTGAGCTTAACATGTAATAAAGTATTTGTCACATATATCAGTGAAAATTCATATAAAATCTTAAGTAAGGAACTTATATCAGTGGCATACAACTCTTCTTTCAATAATTACTTCCCTATTTTCTTTTTTATTTTTTACTAGTAAAATGGTTCTCAAACACAGCAACACCTTAGAATTACCTGGTGAGTTTTTTAAAATTATCAATGCCATAAGGGCCTCAAACCCAGAGAACCTAATAAACTAGTCTGGCTGAAAAGTGGGAGCAGGGTCATGAAAGATTTTCTTTCCAATACTACACTCAAGGCACTTTCTCCTACTCTGTTCATGTGCTCAAGCCCCTTTCCCAGAGTCCTCTAAGCATGTGGAAGGAGCCATGCAGAGAGGTTATTAAAGGAATCCAAAGGCTAAACTGAGCTGAAAAGCACATCACTCTTGTTGTGATGATAATTCTCACTGTATTTATTCTCTTTTCTGAGCATGGGTCTCGGGCGTTGCCTCCCCTCAACATTCCCATGCATTTCCCATGTACCTCAGTGTCTGTCCAGCCCTGGCTCCCTCGTCCCCACCACCGTCACAGGCATGGCTCTGGCCGTGGCCCACTCCAGCCCCTGGCAGAGCTGACTGGATTTGGGTGAACAGCTAAAGATAGGCTGCTCAAATTACCCTTAGAAATCTTAAGAACAGGTTTAAAACACAGCAAGAGTGATCCACAAACTTCAGAATTTTAGGAGAGCCATTTCCTAAAGTATACTCAGGGAAACAGAACAAGTTCTGCCATGCAGTGGGATGACTAGAACAGAGGAGCAGAGGGCCACGGGAGACCTCGGCCATCTTGGAGGGCCTCCTACTGCCTGGCTCCAGTCTCTGACAAGGCGCGGCCACTCCCTGCCCTGGGTCCAGAAAGCTCCCTGTATAGTTATACACGTTCTCTCTCCTTGCTCACTTTGCTCAGATTGGTTTCTGAGGCTCATAACTGAAAGATTAGTGACCAAGGCACAGGGAGAAACAGGCTTGTGGCCAGAGAGCCCTCAACCACTTACTAGCTTAACTGCCTTGTGGAAGAAAGACAACAATAATAACAAAAATACACTTCAAATGTCTACTTGAGAGAGATTCTTTAAAAAAGAATGGTTTGGAGAAACTGGGAAGAAAGAAGAGTGTTTTTAGAACATAAATTCTGAAACATCTTTCTGCTTTCCCCAGTGAATTTTTATCTACATCAAGTTGTTCTCTCATCTCCAGAGTATGTGACTAGGATGATGTGTCTCTGCCCTCATTTATCTGTCTTACTTATGTATCTTCCTATCTTTGATAATACTTGTGTGTCTGCTTTGCTTTACAACTATATCTATATTCCAAAAAGACCAGAAATGAGGTCATACTATTTACAGAGTTTATTATTGCCGTAAGTATCTTCCCTATATATTGTAGGATTGTGGAGAAGAGAATCTTTGGGAAACACATCGAAAGGTAGAGTACATTATGAATATTATGTATGTTTTAATCTACCCAAAGCTGAGGTGGTGTAACTGTTTGCAGGCAGTTTATATGTGCATTGGCTGAATGGTCCTAACAAGAAATGCATGGAGTCACAGGTGGTAGTGGTAATGGGGGACACAAACGAAAACTTTTCTAATGATAAAACTCTTCTAAAGCTTAATTACAGACCTCCTAACAATACTTGCCCTTAGTTTGGGATGCACTTCATAGTAAGGACAGCAAGAATAAACAGTCCCTTTATTGGGTATTTATTATATACCAGGCATATAGGTTACCTCACTTAATCTTCACATTTAGCATCATTATATGCATTTCAATAAAATATTATTTCTAACTGGTTCAAAACTCAAAATAGTACAAAAGAAGAAACATTAAGAAGTCTTGCTCTCACCTTGTCTCTACTTTCTCCCACCCTAAAGGAAACCACCTTTGTTGGTTTCTTCCACATTCCTTTGGAGTTTATTTATACAAATATTTTATTTATTAACTTTTTTGTGACTGGGGATTGAACCCAGGGCCTCTGTGCTGAGCTTCAAGAAGTGATAAAAAAAACTACAATGAATGTTTCAGTTTTAAAAATTTATTATAGTAAAAGACACATTGCTATTAACCCTCTCAAAATATTCCCCCTCCCTTCACACACACTTATTTCATCATTCTTGCCATTTTCTGAAGTAGTTCTGGAAGTCATCTTTTCTAAGTATCTTTATGAGTTGTGATAAAAAATACAGCAGATACTGCTGCTGTGTACCATCCAATGGAAAGGTGGGCTTGTAAAAACATAGTATGTTCCCGCCCACCTTATTCACTGTATCTGGCACCATGCAACCTCTGGCTCTTCCCCAAAGTCAAAATGACCATGAAAGGTAAATGTTTTTAACTGATTCAGGACATCAAGGCAGTCACAACCGTGCAACCAAAGACACTCAGGAAAAATGACTTTTGGAACGGCTTCCAAAAGTGGCAAGAACAATGGGATAAATATTTTCAAAGTGAGCAGGAATATTTTGAGGGGAATTCATAACAATGACTTACTGTAATAAACCTTTTAAAATTTAAACAAGCACCATATTTTTCAGTTACACCTAGTACATCGCAGCCCTTCGTGTTTGTATTTTGAGACAGAGTCTTGCTACATTCCTGAATTGCCCAGGCTGCGCTCAAACTTGCAATCCTCCTGCTCAGCCTCCCATAGTGCTGAATTACAGGTGTGTGCCACCATGCCCACCATATTTCCTGACTTTCTTACACAAAGGACACTGGATCCTCCCCCATCTAAATAAGTCCCGAAGATCTATTCATATTAGTTCATAAAGAATATTTTTATGATTAGATAGTATGCTACAGTATGGGTCAACTGTTGTTTATTTAACCAGTTCCTTATTGATGATGGGTGGGTTATTTTCCATAATTTGCCATTATGAACAATGCTGCAATTTTAACTTGGAACATATTATGTTACCCTTAGTTTTCCATCTTCCAAGTCGTTTTCTAAGCACATATCAGGCATTCAAGGAGAACCTTATTAGTAATACAGCCATTATTATCACTTCTAAACACTAAAATTAAATTTCAATAGAAATTTCAGAGGAGATGTAGGAAGGAGAGGGAGGAAAGGAAAAAGAATTAAGATGTGCTATGTACATGTTCAAATGAAAATTTTTTATGAAAGAAATTTCTGACATGGTACTCCACAAGAACACTTCTACTATTTATAGCACTTTACTTAAGTCCTAAAACAGCACTTTGAAATGTGACACTTAAATCAACAATTTTGTTTTGAGATATCCATAAATTGTTCTAGAAAGTCTCTATTCACTTCCTTCTTTTTGTCATTTTACCCTAAGGAATATTAACTTGTTGGTGAAAGCAAAACATTGACATTTGTTCTATGTTTGTTGAAATATTGATATACAAGTGTTCCTGTTAGGATACACAGAAATTCTTATATTCTTACATAATTTAAGCCATTATTTCTCATTGTCAGCTGGTAATAAGTCAAACAAACCAAGGAGAGTCCAGTTTAAACACAAGGAAAGTGACAAGTGAAATTATCAGACTAGTTATTTAATTGATTAGTAACATTTTCCTTGGAGAAATAACTACAAGTATTGATCACCTAAAAAAATTTTTTTTGTGATCACCTAAAAATTTTCATCCTCAATTCAAATCAAAATTTTTCCTCAAACCTGTGGGTGACAAGGCTAAACAGAACGAAGACTTATTCTCTAGACATCTGCTAAATAACAGAGAAGGGGAAAACATGCTCATTGGTTGTTATAAGGCAGAAGGTGCTAAGAGCCAGAAGAACGAAGTATCATGAGACCAAGAGGAACAGATCACCGAACTTGCTACCCCAAGTACTTTGACATCTCTGTTCTTTCAGCCTGAGCTGCTCATTCTCCATCTAAGCCCTGGCCTGCTGTCCTGAGGTCCCAAATGAGATGTTCCACCCACTGAGACACTCAGCACTCTCCTGCAACTCCTCTCCTTGCCATGTCCTGATTCTTTTAGCGAAGAAATTTTTATCTGAAAGCACATGTTTTACAACCAGGGACTTTACTGATTATTCACCTCCATACTCCCTGCACTTAGAAAGGGGGCTAGAAAGAAGAAGGTGCTTACTATTTTCTGAACAGATAAGTGAGATACAAAATGTTATACTACCAAGTTACTGCCAGTGGAGATTACTCATTTCCGCATATCCCACTTGCCTCATGGGCAAGAGTCAGAGTTGTTGCTCCTTCCAAGTCACTTCTTTTCCACTCTGCCAGGAGAATCCTTGCTCACCAGGCTCACACAAACCGGTTGTGCCCCTCTTTGTTTGCTGGATCGGACCTCAACTCTGCTATAATCCGGGATGACACCAATGTCCATCTGAGTTTGACAGTCCCTAACCCAGTTTATCTCTA
This sequence comes from Hystrix cristata, assembly GCA_004026905.1. NCBI lineage: Eukaryota > Metazoa > Chordata > Mammalia > Rodentia > Hystricidae > Hystrix > Hystrix cristata. The sequence goes on from PVJO010004937.1 coordinate 48,432, forward strand.
ATGATCTCATCACTCCACTTCAATCACCGTCCTCCAAGGCCAATGCCAGCACTGCTGTAACTCTAACACCATGAATTTAGGCATTCTACTTTTCTCTTTCCAACTCTTTCGCTCAGTTACCCCACTAGACCGCACAAAAACTATCAGTTTCTTATCTTTCTACTTTCTTATCTGTAAGTCCCCTCTTGTCTTCACTCTCTTTTCTATTTAGCTTGTGGTCTACGGTCCAACATTTCCTTTTCTATTCAATTTATACCCAACGGTCCACTTCCCCATCCCTCTTACAAGAATCCATCCTGTACCCAGACTACTGAGCGCTGCTGGAGAAAAAATACACAATATTGCATTTCATGCTTCACATAAATGAATGAGACCAAAGCTCTCTTGCCCCTCAGCAATGAGTAACTGTATTTCTCTAATAGGTTCTTGCCCTCATTATATCAGCTGTTTCAAACCCTCCCCGCTCTCCTAAACACTTTCAACTCGATTATCTCTTCCTTATTCCCACAGAACTATGTCACTTACTACTGCACAGCAGAAAGAGAAGCCACCACACAGGAACCTGCAAAGCTTCCCATCAAATCTAACCACCTCACCTCACCTACACCTGCACCCACCCTTTCTTTCTGTCTTCCTATTGCGATGAACAACGTGGTTATGCATCTCTTTAAGAGGCTCCTTGCAGGAGCTGTGCTGGGATCACTGCCTCTAGCTTTCTTGGTACCTCCATCTATCTATAATTCTTTTTCTATATCAATTCCTTCCTCTGCCAATAGCCTTAAAACATGCTCAAAACTCTCCCATCTCCCTCTCTTGACTTCAGTGTCACCTACAGCTCCTCTCTATTTCCTTCCTTTTGCTACCATGATTCCTCATTGCCCCTCCACTTCTCATTCTTCTGAGATCAAGTTTTGGCCTCCAATACAAATGAAACTGGTCTCATCAAAAGCACTAAACCTCTTTGTCACAAAGTCCAATGGATGTAGCTTAGTCTTATTTGTGCTTAAACCTTCTCAGCATCTGACACTGCTGATTCTTTCCTCCTTAAAATATTCCCCTTCTTTGGCATCCATAAAACCCTATTTTTGACCTTCATATAACCTCTCTTAGCGTCTCCTTTGCTCCCCCAGATTCTTCCTTCAATCATTCCTTACGAGTTGGTATTACTCAACCTACAGGATCTGACAAAGTCCTGTCATAAGCCCCCTCCTTCACTCACCTTAAACCTTGCCCAAGGTGATTTCAATCACCATTCAGAAGTCAAATATTTCTAAATCTACATGTTACCACTCTCCTGAACTTCAGACCCCATGCACCCACACTGTCTACTGAACAGTTTCACCTAGATGATGCAAGGCACCTGAAATTTAAAATGGTCTGGAAGACTGAGGCAGTAAGGTCATGAGTTCAAGGTCCGGACCACTCAGTGATCTAGCAAAACCCTGTCTCTTAAAAGCCTTTAAAAATAAATAAATAAAAATGAAAGGGGTAGGGACATAGCTTGGTGATAGGCCCTGGGGTCAATTCTTGATAGGAAAAAAAAACAAACTGAGCTCATTGTTTTTCCTCAAAATGGTCTTCCTCCTACTTTGTTCCCTATCTCATGGAATGGCACCAACCCTACTTAGTTTCCAAAGAAAGATTAGTTATTGGTCCTGTGTCCTCCTTTTCTGTCAACCTCACCTGCTCTAGCCCTTCTAAAAAAGCCCCTCAAATCCATTCACTTCTCTAGCCCCTGCCTCAATCTACACCATCATCATTTTTTTTAGATTACTGCAGTAGCCTCATGATTGGTCTCCTCATCTCTAACTTGAGCAAACTTGAGATCTGTTTTCTACTCTGCTTCTAAAGAGCGATGTGTTTTAAGATGCAGATTTGATCCTGCTATTTCCTTGGGTAATGCCTTTCACTGGTTTTCTACTGTGTTTTGGATCAAGTCCAAATAATTCAATCTGGCTTATACAGCCTTTTGTGATCTGGCTCGTGCTTACCACTCGAGCTGGTCCCTCGGCACCCTTCTTCCTCACACTCTATTTCAGGGTTACTGAACTTCTTTTCTGTCCCTGAAAACATTAGCCTTTTCCCTACTTCCGGACCTCAACATATGCCGATTATTCTCCTATTTGAACACTTTTTGGCTGCTCCTTCCCTCTTTCTTCAGAGCAAAATGTCACGATTACTTCCTCCAGGAGCCTTTCCCTGATTCCCCTATCTCCCGACAAAACAAACACCTGGGTTAAGTGCATCATCCTCTCCCTGTTCCTACAGAACCCGACACCTCTCCACCAAAGCACACAAAGCAATATACTGCATCTTATTTGTCTCTTTTCTCCCTCTGCCCTTCAGGGGATAAGCTTCACGTAAACAGGAATCTCTTACACTCTGCAAACCATAGTAATTCCGTGACCTGAAACATGACTTGCTCGAGACAATGGTAAACGGCTTTTGAGTAAATACTGAAAATAAGTAATAAATGGCATCAGTTGTGCGAAAGAGGGTAGGAGGAAACAGTATTAGGGAAGAGGTGGTATGTAAATGGAACTCAAGGCACAGGTAGCTATACTGGTCATCCTTCCATCACTGGGATAAAAACACCAGACACTCATAACTTAAAGAAGGGGAAATTTATTGTGGCTTATGATTTCAGAGGTTTCATCCCACGGTTAGCTGGCTCTAAGGCAGAAACCTCATAGTGGAAGGATGGTGGAGGGTAACTACTCAACTCATGGCATCCTGGAAGCAGAGAACAAGGGAAGAAGTCAGAAGTCCACCTGGAGCCCCTCTCCCAGCAATACCTTCAGCTACAAACTTAACAACTAAACTGGTTTAATCTGGTGATGCATATGGCACCCCCATGATCCAATCACCTTCCAAAGCCCCACCTCTAACACATGTGACTTTTGGGGGGCATTTTAGATCTAAACCATAACATCTTTGACAAGCAGAGATGCAAAAAAGTTCATCCCACAGAGAGGACCCCCAAGGTCAGGTTTATTAGGTTATGTGAAGGAAACTGAGAAGAATATAAAACTGGAAAGAGGGATTACAGATCTACATATTTGAATTCAATAAGTTTTTCAGCTTTATTTAAATGATAGCCAAAATGTTATCAATTAAACTGAAATACACCAAAGAGGGACTAATATAATTTTTCCTCAATAAATATAACAATTAAAATACTTGCTATATATGCTACCAGACTTGAAGCTTTTTTTTTTTTGGTGCCGGGGATCGAACTCAGGGCCTTGTGCTTGCCAGACAGGCACTCTAAGCACTGAGCTAAATCCCCAGCCCCAGCATTTTTTTTTTTTTTTTACCTTGTGCTTTTTCAGTACTTCCAGATCATGAGCAGCATCTTGTGACCCTATAAGAAATAAATCATATTGCCTTGAACATAAATATAATCATCTTGGCTTTTTATATAAATTTGTGCAATAGTTCTGTTAGCTACTCTTTAAAAGAAAAAAATAATGACATGGGAGGACTTCAGCTCAATGTACTGCAGGGCAATTTGACAATATTCACTATAAAATATTCCCCTTCTATATATTCTTGGGCTTTTCTACTTCTAAGAATTTGTACTAAAATTTATAGAAATTGCAACCATTGCTGTAAGGATGTTCATTGTTGTACTATTTGTAATACAAAATAAAAAACAACAAAAATCCTAAAAGCCCAATATAGGGGCCGGGTTAAATGAAAGATGGTATAATTATGTACTGAAATATGCACAGCCATAAACACGATTAGAAATGAGAAGTGAAGCATATTTATGGCATTGATACATGTTCCCAAAATATTAGGTAACAAAAGCAGGTTACAAAATACTATCAGACATGTTAATAAAAATCAAGTACATGAATATGCTTAAAAATAGGAAGTACACAGAAGAAAATGTTACCAGTTGGTGGTTACAGCTAATTTTTTTCTTCTTTATACTTGTTTTTATTTTTTACAATAAACATCCTTTTCCTTTATTATAAAAGGGTATTAAGAAAATCAAACACCCACAAAATCACTCAGTGCCAGCTGGTTTGAGAACACCTAGCATCTCCGAGGGCTATAGGATCCACCTACACTCCAGGTCCCACGAGGGCTGTGCCCTTTCAGTCTCTTTCTGGCTTTCCGGATCTCCCACGCTTTGAAATTAGCTCTAGTTAAGAAGCAAATTAGCTTGGGAGAATAACTAGTTCAGATAAAGGAAGTTTCACTTTTGAAAAAAATGGGGCATTTATATTTAAAGATTTCAAGCATTTTATTTTCCTGAATTACTTTACATTTCCATAAACAGTGCTTTTCTACTTTACTTATCTGGGAAATTAGCTCTTATTACAGGATTTCAGGTAGCTGTGGGGCTAGCAACTACAGCTTGGTCATTATTCTCTTAATACCAAGCTCAAAGGCTCCTTACAGAACCCACACTCGGCTTTATTCTACTTAAAATTTGGTCTATCAAAATATTAGCATTTGTTAAAACTGGATGATAGATACAAAATTGTTATATTATTCTCTATAATTGTCTATAAATTTGAAATACTTCATAATCTTAGAAAAATTCTCACTTTTCTACTATGGAAGTCCTAACCATTTCTAAGGGAAAAAAAATCAGTTCAAGTAACTTCATTTAAATTTGGTGGTTTAAAATAAATAAATTAATTAATTTGGTGGTTTATATGCATGTCACCTTTTAAACAGTAATTCTCTATTTCTTAAAATAGTAAAACCTGAAATATGACTTAAATGAAACTCTTCCCTACTCCATTGTTTTTTACCCTACTCCATTGTTATTATAAATACTCACCTATGTTTGGATGCTTTAATAATATCCATTACACAAATACATGCACACAGACTGATTATATTCCAGAGTTGGCTGCCATATTTTGAAAGTCATTTCCAAAACATGACTATATTGATATACATTAATATTCTTGAGACAAAAAAATATAATTTGTATGTTCTGCCTTTTCAAACAATGAGAATGTTAAATGAGTGTTAATAGTGTGGGGAAACAATTTACATTAGCAGAAGTGGACTTTAGGTAATTAGCTTGTGTTTTTTGTTTAATACTTGGCAATATTCATTTCAAGTTAATTCCCTCTAAATTCTAGATACAAATATCATCCTTTATCCAATACTAAGTAAATGCTTTGTGATACAGTGTTGTGTTAAACTTTTATTGGAAAATAAAGAAATAAACACCATAGGTTATATTATGAAATTTTTTTTAATCTTTGTTTTGAAAAAGTAGAATGTCATTCTTTTGTAAATTATTTTAAGTAAGATCAAGAAACAAAGACCACTTTAAGAAGTGAATGATTTTAACCGTGGTCACATAAATATTTATTTGTGTTTAAAATGCATAGAACTATATACTAATTTTACTATATAGTAATTTTTAAAAGAATCAAATAGGATTATAAGCAGAGGCTTAATTAATAAAAAGTTGTATCTAACATTCACACAAAGCACTCTGACATTCATTATCTTAGATAAAAATCATTATAAAAACGTTACATATGAGGTAACTGATTTAAAAAATACACACACACACTGTTGGAGCTGGAACTTCTAACAAGTTCAGTATTTTGCAATTATAGTATATGAATCACAAAATATAGGCTTGGTAAGATCTCTGGAACCTTGTTTCCTGTCTTTCAAAAAAATCATTTTAATGAAAATATCAAATAATGTATAAAGTCAAATGTAGCATGGCTTCATTTACAAATCACTATTTTCATAATCACAAAAAGAAATCAAGGAAAGTTATTACATTACCGCCAAGGAAAATAAACAGAATTTTAAAGAAATGCTTTATTTGAAAAATTTTTTAGTATTGAACATTCATCAATAGATGAAAATAGAAGTATTAATTACTATGAGAATTAATAACATTCCTGAAAGACTTAGATAATGAAGAGCTTTAGGAATTTAAAGTATTATCTGCCTTCTAAGAATACCGGGTTTCCTAGATCCGAAAAATAAACCTTATTAAGAATCTCAAACATTTCACCCCGAGTTGAAGAGCTCAAAATGTTACCATTTTTAGACCTTTTTTTTTTTTTTTGCATTGCTGGGGATTGAAACAAGGGGGACTCTACCACTAGACTGTACCCCTTTTTGAGACAGAGTCTTGCTAAATTGCCCAGGCTGGCTTTACAGTTCTTCTGCCTCAGCCTCCTGAGTAGCTGGGATTATAGTCATTTTGCCACCAAGCCCAGCTCAGGCTAGACTTTTTTTTTAAGACAGGATCTTGCTATGTAGTTCAGGCTGGTGTTGCGCTCACTCTGTAGCCCAGGCTGGCCTCGAACTCGTGGCAATCCTCCTACCTCAGGCAGGCATGCACCACCACACCCAGCGAGACTTCTTAATTGAATAGGTATAATAAGTCAAAAATTCACCTTTTAGCAACCCAGGAAAAATGGAAATTTCTACTTATGGTTCAAGGGTATATGTAAGATTTTTTTTTTTTTTTTTTTTGTGGTGCCGGGGATCGAACTCAGGCCCTTGTGCTTACAAGGCAAGCACTCTAATCACTGAGCTAAATCCCTAGCCCCATATGTAAGATTTTTTTCTTTGCGATTATACTTATTTTTCCAGTGAAATAATAATTTGTTACACAAAAGTAAAGAATTGAGAAGAATAATTTAATGGTAGAATTTTGGGGGAAATTTTTATGTTCCATTTTCTTTTATTCCTCTGTTTTATTTTTTTCTTGCTTTTTTTACTAGTACATATGTTAACAGATTAGTGGGTTTCATTTTAGCAGATTTGTACATGCACATGACATACTTTAGTTATTTTCCCCATCATTTCCCTTCTAGTTTCATATGTTTTGGGGGGGTTCAGTGTATATAATGTATTTTGATCATATTTATGCTCTCAGATTTTTAAAGTGGTACTAGGGGGTTGAACCCAGGACCTCTTCACTGAGCTACATCCTCACCCCACCACCTTTTTTTATTTTGAGACAGGGACTCACTAAATCACTAAGTGGCCCAGGCTGGGCTCTAACTTGTGATCCTAGCTTATTAGAGTTTATAAGCTAACAGAAAACAACAAATTACATTTCACAGCTCTCTATTTTCTCTATAGTCCACCAAAAATAAAAGGTGTAAATCTGGACACAAACAACTCCTGGATCATTTGAGAGAAAGAACTTTAGGAAGAAGGGGTCTGTAATTAGGCAGAAAAAGTTCATCTGGATTTCAGAAGAAAGGTTTTGCCTGATGAAAGTGTCCGATCTGAGAACACTATCTTGATCAGTTCCCTTCGGATAAATTCACATAAGAAAAGAACAAAGTTTGTGAACACTCTAAATTGGTGAATAATGCATAAGAATTTTACCATAATTATTTTTTGAGGGGCTGCTGGGGATCCAACTCAGGGCTTCGCGCTTGCCAGGCAAGCGATCTACCACTTGAGTTAAATCTCCAAACTACCATAATTATTTTAAACCATTTTAACTCCACTGAAAGCCAAACGACAAGGGAAAAAAAGTGCCTAGACATATTTTCTTTCCTAGATACAACAAGAGACCTGGGTGAACTTTCCAAATAAACTAAAGCATTTGCTTCATTTTTCATTTGGCAAGAATATGGTACAGTATAATTTTTCCCTGGACTGCAAAAACTAGTTGGTGATATATATTTAGTGATTTTTTTCAGTACTAGAGATTGAATCCAGGGAGCACTCAGATATATCCCCCAACCTTTTTTATTTCTTATTTTGAGACAAAGTCTAGCTAAATTGTCTAGGCTGGCCTTGAATTTGTGACCCTCCTGCCTCAGCCTCCTGAGGGGCTGGGCTTACAAATGTATGCCAGCACCCTTGCCCTAGTCAATGAATTTAAGATAGCCTAAGTAAGTAACAATTCATACAATACTTAATACAACAATTTATACAGATGCTGTGGTTGATTTGTCAAAAGAAAAAAAAAGAAAACTTTCACATCACCAAAACTCCACAGGGGCAGGCTTTTTAAATAGCCGGAGAGAACAAATGATTGCATTTGCTAATCGAGATTAGAGATAGAGGCAAAAACTTGGTCTAATCTGAAACAGTTTAGTGTAATAATAGAGGAGGGATACATCAGACTTGAACTGGATGCCCAGCTGTTATTTACCAGGTGTGTTACCTTGCACACATTTCTTAACCGATTTTAAATCCCAGTTCCCATTTGTAAATGGAGCTGATAATCTCCACTTAGTTTTTATTTGAAAGCAGCGACATGCTCTGAACTCTTTATACAGTACCACGGTGCTCAACTTGACTGTATAAATACTGTTGACAAACCATTTAACCTTCCCGAGTCTTAATTTCTCTATTCATAAATGAAAAATAATTCAAACCTAATCTATTCTTGACAAGTTAACAAGTTAGCACTTACAACTTTGCTTCTTTGGCTGTGTGTGGACTATGCCTGTACAGATTCAGTATTCCCACATAAGAAATCATGAAACCATCAGACTCAGCTACACAAGAAAAGTCTTCCCTCTAAACCCCGCAAAAACAGACCTCATGAGCAGATGCGGCCACAGGAGGCCTGTACTGTAATCTATAGGATTCTGGCAGCTGAGCACCCAAACAAGCACAGAGCTACAAACATCGACCCTTCTACAGCTTTACCTTTGCCATCTGCTGTTTTGCCTGATAAAAAGCATTCTCGGTGGTTTAAAATTTTAAAAGCTACAACCTTTTATACTCCAAGAAAACACAACAGCCACCTGTCATCCTCCAGAGGAGAAGAGAATAAAAACTTTTCTGAAATTCAAATACCAGGGCCCAATGTCACTGTACTAGAATGCATGCTACTTAGGGATTTATCCTGGGAGCAAAAAATGCCGCTATCCAATTCATGAAAGTACCATATCCGAAAAAGGAGTCATTTCAGCCTTCCGGCGGGGAAGCTGACGGCACAGGCGACGGCACACGGCGGGGGCGACTCAGGCAAGTGGAGGTACTCACCCAGGAGCAACCAGGGCTTAACAACGCCGACCTGCAGGTCCGAGCTGAGGTCCTGCACGTAACCGCAGCCATCCCCACCGCTCGGCTCTACTTCTTCCACCACGTGGGTGCTGGCATCTTCCCACGTCTCTGTGATTCTCTTTCCAGTTAATGTTGTCACCCTGGTGCATTGCTTCCTGAGATTATTCCGGGAGAACGCTTTGATCTCCTGGTTCAGGGAGTGCATTACATGAGCAGTGGCTGGGAGCAAATACAAGCAAACCCGGGAGGAGAGCGGGACTGAACTGATCGGCCCTAGTGGCTCAGGTAACCACTGCAGCCTCCCAGGTGCCCGGTAGGCCAGGCGACAGAAGCGGCCACCAGCGGGCGCGCAGGGACGCCCAGCTCCGCCTTCCCGGAGCCGCGATGTTAGGCGAGGTCTGATTGGCCGCTGAGACCCGGGCGCCGATTGGCTGCTGCTTCTCCTTCCTGCGGCTGGAGTCCTTCGTTTTCCTTTTGGGCTGTGGACTCCTGCGGGGAAGTCTGTGGTTATTGTTCCAGTTTTGATCTAACCTAGTTATGCCCGCAAAATGGTAAAGGCAAGACAGAACTGGAGAGGGGTCGTGTCTCCTGGCCCTTTGAAGGCCACGATTGCTGACCCACGGCGGTGACCGTGCAAGGGAGCCTGGGTGTCGCTCCCGCTTCGGGGCGGCGGGGCGGGCGCGCAGAGCTCCACCCGCCCCAGGGCTGGCCCCTGAGGTGCAGTTCGCTCTCCTGTCCTTATCACGTCTGCTGTTCCTGCCAGCAGGACCGGCTAGAAGATGAAGCGTGTGCATATTCGTGAGGCAGCGGTTTAAATAAATTCTGAAAGATGGTATTCGATTTTTCTAATTTGTTTTACTGTGCAGATTAGCAAGGTTTAAAATGCATTTTTTGACTTTCCACCTACGTGTTGGCCTTCTGAAGAATTACTGCAAAAGACAATGCAGTAAGCTTGCGTGCTTTTTATTAAAAGCATCGCGGCAAGTCCATCCATAGAGTTGAGAAAAATTAAGTGTGCAAATATCCAAACTTAGAAAACAACTAGTGGAATGATGATTCAGATTACAAAAGAATTCTTTGCTTTGCAGAAGAAACCACAAGATTCCTTGATTTTCTCTAACCCTTATTAAAATAAAATGCAATGTTAAAGGACTTAAACACAACGAATAAACATGGTATAAAGCGAAGACGTTGGACTTGTGAACACCACATATTAAAATTTTTCTTTGGCAAAACTTTCTAACATAAAGTTAAACTGCTTTGGACTGTTTGTGGCCCATCAAAACGTATGCGTTGGAGGTGTAACTCCAATACAGTGGTTGGGCACCTTTGGGAGGCAGTTAGGGTTACTTTATGCCATAAGGCTAAGGCACTTGTGATGGGATTAGAGGCTTCCTGGGAATAGGAAGGCACATCTCCCTCGCTCCCCATGCACCAGGGAAACGCCACGTACTGGCACAGAGAGAAGTGGGCTGTTTGCAAGCCCAGAAGAAAACTCTCTCCCGGAACCTCGACTAGGCCAGCAGTTTGATCTTGGACTTCCCACCCTCCAGCCCGTGAGAAATAAATTCCTGTAGCCACAGTTTATGGGATTTTTGTTACAGAAGCATGAGCAGACTGAGATAGAAACCAAAAATGTTCCTCTTAAAACGAGGGAACAATCAACCCAGTTATCAACAAGGCACCTTAAAATGAAGAACTGAAGAGATGAGTTGTATCATCTAAACAATGGTAGCCATAAATCGATCCATGTGTTTGTCATAACACTGATTAAAAATAATTACCAACTATTGAGTCCTTACTACGTGCCAGGCCTTGTGAATCTAAACAATGTTTAGATTCTTAGCATTATCCATTAGGCACTTTACAATGTTTTAGACATATCGTCCCATTTGACTTCACCTATTATATACATACTGTTACAGGACTATTATATACATACTGTCATAGTCATCTTCACCTTTCAACAGAGGAAACTCAGGTGCAGAAAGTATATAACATTCTACATCTCACAGCTAATAATTTTAGAACTATAAATAAAAACCTGTGCTCATTTCAGTTCAGTGCCTTATTTCTTATGTACTATAGAATACTGCTCTGATCCCAAAATAATTGTAGTTAACAAATACTGAGCAGCGATTGGGGATTTAGCTTAGTGGTAGAGCACTTGCCTAGCAAGCACAAGGCCCTGAGTTCAATCCCCAGCACCCCCCAAAAAAATTTATTGAGCAACAAATATGTGCCAGGCACTGTGATAGTCACTGCAAATATAGTAGTGAAGAGAAATGGCTCTTCTTTCATGGATCTTATATTTAAATGAAGGGAGGGAATTGATAGACAAGAAACGTGTGTGTGTGTGAGTGTGTGTGTGTGTGTGTGTGTGTGTGTGTGTGTGTAAAGCTACGTTGGTCATCATTTAAATGCTAAAAAGAAAGGGAATTAAGGGGACAAAATGAAAGGGCAGTGTGTTGTTCTTTGCCATCTGTTGGTGAAGGAAGGCCCCTCTAATAAGGTGAAGCTGGAACAGAATTTTGAAGGACGTCCAGAAGCCAGCCCTGTAGCTTTCTGGGGAAGAGATTAGTACAGAATGTCTAAATGTAACACATTTCACATCTCCGTCTTGTGCTTGGCCAAGTGCTGAGACAGGAGTACCCTGGTGGGAGGGTGGCGAGGGGTAATGGTTCAAGAAACAGTGGCTAATGTGGCTTTAGGAGAATGAATTAGCAAATGAGCTAGAGGAGATGAGGACAGAAAGAAATGTAAGAGCTTCGGATCACGTTCTGAGGGGGGATGGGAAGCCACAGCAGGGTACTGCGGAAGGAAGTGATGTGATGAATTCCATGCTGTGCTACCCAGACTCCCAGACTCCCCTTGAGTGAATGCCTGCTGTTCCCACTGCTGGGAGTGCTGTCTGCTGACTGGTCACCTCCCTGAAGGCTGTTTTCTGGGGTTGTGCCCTTCACAGAATAGACCATATTCATGACTGATTAATGAGGGGGGTGTACATGCAGGGCCATCTTAGGCCAAAGTGTGACACCTCTAAAGGGCCGTTCTACGCCTGAAGGCCACCGTATGGTTGGTTGAGCCTGAGGCAGATGCACAAAACTACTTGGCTTTTCTGTTTGCCCAATCCTGTGTCCTTCTGTCCTTCCATGAATGTTAAGCCCAAGAGTACTCTTTCCAAATGTCTTGCACTTAACTCATCATTAGTGGCTCTCAAGGCACCTCAGTATATGTTAAGTAATATGATACTGCTTATACTGTAGAAGGGTTCTTTGGGCAGCTGTAAGGAGAAGAGGCAAGATAAAAACAGGGAGGTTTTCTAAGAGGCTGCTGCCATGTTCAGGATGGAACATAACAGTTGCTGGTCCAGAATCGCAGCACAGAGGGAAGCAACAAGATGACTGTGTCATCTAGATACTGATGCTCATTGCCTGAGAAGGGAGTCACATCAGATAAGCCCACAGTAAGTTGAAATATTCTAAGTTGGAAATGTATTTGCTACACCTGAACTAGCAAACCTCACAGGTGAACAACACAGCACCCTGCACAGTATTGGTTGTTTACCTTTGTGACGATATGGATGACTGGGACCCAGCGCTCACGGCCTCTGCCCAGCAACACAGGCGCAAGAGCATCACACCTTTTAGATGTATTGCTAGCTCAGGAAAAGACCAAAATTCAAAGTCCATTTTCCACTGAATGAGCATTACTTTTGCACCACCATAAAGTCAAAAAATCATAAATCGAAACAATCAAACTGAGAGGATTTATTAGATCTATGTAAATACGATTTGGGTAATAGCTCTTGGCCTAAGGAACTGAAGAATAGGTTTGCCAAAAAAAGGAGTAATGCAGAAATGAAAAACAGTTTAAGACGTGTTAAGCTTAGTATGCCCATTATTTAACCAGATGAAGTCGTCAGGTGGGCAACTGCACATAGCAGTCTGAACTTCATGACAAAGGTTTCCGGAAATGTAAATTCTGCAGTGACTGGTTTAATGATGCCGTGCTAAGCTGTGATGTGATATGATCTGGTGGTGAGGGTTGTTGGAGAAGCTTCTATGTATGTCCTCATTCAGGGGTCAGAGAGATTAGGAGGCCAGAGAGACGAGGAAGAGGAGAGTAAGAAGGAAAGTTTAGGGAGGTGGGAGGAAAAGAAAGAGGAGTTCTGAGAGTACAAGAATGTGTTTCAAAGTGCACAATGTAATAAGCGTGTCATCTGCTACTGAGTGATAAGGTGAAGATGCAGCACTAATATTAGATTTAAGACCTCTTCAACAAAACATACCTTGTCCCAGCAGTATACAAACGCTATCTGATTCAATATCCATGACAACACAGTGAGGTAGGTATTATCTGATATCTCCATTTTTATAGAGAAGTTCATTTAATTTGGAACTTAGAGATCTACCCTTTGGTCACATCATTTGATTTCTTTGTTAGATTCTGGTACCAAGGTTGGCTGAATGCAGCTCCTTCTTACTCAAGAACCCATGTTCTTTGGGCCACATACCTCCATAGAGGATGAGCAGCATTCTTGTTTCCACATTGATAGACATAGCACCTGCCAACAACGCCGTAAAACTGCCAAGTCTGCAGGGCTATTGGATGCTAACCTATTGATTTTAAGATTGTCCAACTCAATGCAACATTTTACAGAAGAGGAACCAAGGTCCATTTGCTTCATACCATAACTCTTGTGATCCATGACTGCTTGATTCAATATATGACACGTATTCTACTGCACTACAAGGCTTCCCAAGAAGTTCTTAAGGGCAAAACTCCGTTTTAGAAAAGCTAGCTCGGGTGCAGATGTTTTGGGAGAAGCAACACTGTCAGGCCTGCACTGCTGGCAGAAGAGAAAGAAGAGGCAAAATGCAATGAAAACCAGGCCAGAGGAAGAGGGCAGCATTCCACCCATGGGGGAGACATCGCCTGTGCTGGAGCATGATCAGTAAGGACTGTCCTGAAAGAGGGGCACTTCCTTATGAAGAACAGAGGAACAGGGCGTGAGGAGAAGAGGCAAGTGTGAAATGGATACACCTGGACTATGTTCCTGTGCCCTCTACACAATTTTCCCTTTCCTAACAGGCTTAGCGACTGTATGTCAAGTGCTATGCTAGGCATTTTCTAAGAGCTGACTCTAATCTTCATAAAAATCACACTGTTAGATGAAATAACTGAAAGGCAAAGAGCTAGTAACCAGCTCAGGTCTGTTGAGTTCTAAGGCCCATTTTTATTCTGCTACAATACATAGTCTGACATATTACAGACCATGGACCACAATAATAAAATCTGTCACGGGACCACGGTATGTAATACTCAGTAATTCAGATGCAACTCATGGGTTAAAAAAAAAAAAGTATAAATACTGTAATCAAGAATCTTCTACTTTGCATTTAAATCTAGGGCTTGAGTTAGTAATCTTGATTCTGTGATTCACTAGGAAAATGCAGATACAGTCTGAGATGAATACAGAAGAAAAAATTCTTCTTATAATTATGGCACCAGCTTCCTATGTGATCTTTTTAAAAACATCTTTTTAAAAACTTAGTTCAACTGAAACAAGTTTGAATGCAAATTTCCTTCCTTCCTGCCTGCCTTCCTTCCTTCTTTCCTTCCCTCCCTCCTTGCCTTCCTTCTTTATTCTTTTGTAGTACTGGGGATTAAACTCAGGGCATTCTCACGGAGCTATACCTTCAGCCTTCCCCCTATACACACTCACTTTTTTTTTCAGTACTTGGAGATTGAACCCAGTGGAATTCCACCACTGAACTATATGTCCAGCACTTTTGTATTATTTATTTTGAGACAGGATGTCTCTAGGTTCCCCAGGTTGGCCTTAAACTTGTGATTCTAATGCCTCAGGTGCTTGAGTAGCTGGGATTGTTTACCAGGTTTCTGGGGTGCTGAAGTCTCCTTATAGAGGTATTTTCTAGCTTTTTTCTGTCCTGAACAAAGAGTTGGTCAAGACAAGTGCAAAGAGTAGCAAGGTTTTATTTTTACTGAAAATATGAAAAGAAAGGAAACATGCTCTGCTGAGAGAGTTCTGGCCAATCAAAAGTAGGAAAAGAAGTACACTCTACGGGCTGGGGATTTAGTTCGAGTGGTAGAGTCCTTGCCTGGCAAGCACAAGGCCCTGGGTTCTATCCCCAGCAAGCTCCCCACTGTACACTCTACAGGGTGAGATAGGACCAGCACAAAAGGAAGCACATGGGACTTGAGCTCAATGGTGGCTGCCATTTTGTGTCACCCAGTCCTCAGCCTGATGTCAGGTCTAGGCCATCCTATCAAAAACCTGCTGGGGCTCTGGAGAAATGGATATACACCCTCTGAGTGGGTCCACGCGCAAGGCTTTAGGAGCCGTTCTGCATGTGTCCTGGGAGTTGTAACGAACGGCTCGTGCCCACTTCCCTGGCCAGTTTGCTGAGCTCTAATCTTCTATATGCCCATCAACAGATGAATGGGTAAAGAAAATCTGATATTTATATACACTAGAGTACTACTCTGCCATAAAGAAAGATAAACTTGAGTTATTTGTAGGAAAATGGATGCACCTTGAAACCATAATGTTAAGTGAAAAAAAATCGGACATAACAGCTTAAATATTGCATGGTTTCTCTTACAAGAGAAACCTAAAATATAAAGAGCAAAATAAAAGACAGATAATGGAAAATAGGAGACTAGATCTTTTGGAAATGGGAGGGAGACCACAAAATGGAGCGAGGGGGAAGGGAAGGAAGAGGAAGTAGATGAAAAACGAATTAAGATATGCACTTTTACCAACTTTCTGTGAGGAATGTACTGCAAACATGTACTAATAAACAGCAATAATTTTTAAAAATTAATAGAATACTTCACGTATGAATTTGTTACAGACCATTTTGGTTACAAAACATGTTTTTTGGCTATATATACATGGTTTTACTTACACAATGATAACATTAGAAAAAGCCATAAAAATAGAAGTCAAAAACTTCGTTTCCTTCCAAAGATTGTTTTTAAGTCCTTGGTGATATTGTACCTTGCACTGTCTAAAATAGTGAGTTTTTTTTCAAAGCTTAAAGAGGATATTTCTTTTGGATGTAATTCGAAGTCTTTAGGATTCCAGCCTTTATGATATACATTGTATAAATATATTGAAAAGTAGGCTCTACATATTTTTTTAATTTCTTTTCATCTTTTCTACTTCCTCTGAAAAAATAAACCATTTAAAAACTTGCTTTTACAATTATCAATATGTAAAAAATAAAAATAAAATTGGTGATGTGGTAGATGTGTGGGTTATCTTCATGCTTTTACAGCATATAGGCATGAAATCAATGAACATGTAAGCATCTGTAAATTAACTTAATAATACAGCTAGGACTGTAAAAGTAAAAAAAAAAAAAAAAGGGAGAGGAGACCCCTGAATTTAAGATAATATTGATTATAAGACACACCACTATTTTAGGTACCATCAAAAACAAATACTGCCAATTAAATGATGTTAAATGTGTAATAAATTATTGATTATAAGATAGCATCTTAATTTCAGAGATATTAATAAAATGAAAAAAATGAGCATTACAGAATAAAAACATTTCAAGAATTGAAAATATATTCCGATTTCTAAGAGCAGACAATTCCATTAGGAAAGGTTAAAAGTCAACTCAAAAAAAAAATCACAGAATAAGAAAAACAGTATTGGTAAAAGTTTAGAAAATGAAAAATGATACATCTTTGTTGGGGACATTTCCCAGCTACTAAGAAAGGTGCATGTTGAGAATATTATTTCCATGATATACGGATATGGTAGGTCTAAATTATATAGATCTCAAAAGCCAGTTGGAAATGTTTGGGCGTGTGTGTGTGTGTGTGTGTGTGTGTGTGCTGGAAGTCTAACTCAGGGACTTGCATTTGCTAGGTGAGTGCTCTACTACTGAGCTAAATCCCCAACACCAATGTTTGGGCTTATAGTGTTTATGAACATTAAAATAGCATGATCGAATATTATGCAGGCTGAAGAAAGTAAGTCTGAAAACCAATTAGGAAGCTAAAGTACAAGATTTAAGGATCTTACAGGGTATAAGGTACACCCAGGTATAAGGGTCATAGCAAGTTGGATTATGTTGAAGCTCATAAGAAACTAACGACTCAAAAATCACTTTAAAAAGTTAATAAAGCTCTTGCTTAGCAAGCTCAAGGCCCTGAGTTTGATCCCTAGCACCCCCCCAAAAGTTAATAAAGCTACAGAAGCAATCAATATAGGTGTCAAAGAAAGAGATCCATCAAAAATGACTCAATGGTATCTAGTTAGGGACATTAGGACACTATGTTACAAGGGGTATGAGTTGTCTTTTTCTAGAGAGGAGCCCAGTATATTTATTTAGTGCCTGATGCATTGTAAGTTTCAATAAACACTGTATGGGCAGATGAATGAGTGAAAGAAGCCAGGACGTCTGAGTTGAGCTGAAGTTATTTATACAGACGTGATTCATGACTGAATGGAAGAAGTGAACTTCTCAGAAGATTTAGTTTGGAGAAAGTCCAGCAAAGGACAATTCCTTGGGACACAAATTATGGATGCTTGAAAATAAGAAATGTGAAAAGACATGAGATAAGAAAAAGTTAAAGAGGGCTGGGGATTTAGCTCAGTGATTAGAGTGCTTGCCTTGCAAGCACAAGGGCCTGAGTTCGATCCCCGGCACCACCAAAAAAAAAAAAAAAAAAAAAAAAAAAAAAAAAAAAAAAAAAAAAAAAAAAAAAAAATTAAAAAAACCAATTGAAAACCACGAACCACAGAACCAAAGGTAAGATAGTGTTTAAAAAAAAAAAAAAAGAGTTGCCCAATGAGGTAAAAAATTACAGAGGCCATTGATACAGAGAACTGGGAGAAAGATCATTTGATGATGTAAAATGAGGTCATCTGGTTATTTTTTGTAAAATAGCTTTAAAGTGTGAGAGTGGAACAAGTTTACAGTTTTGGGAAAAGCTGTTAAATCAGAGAGATTGAAGCAACTTGATGGGTTGGAAGTTGGGCAAATGTAGGTGACATTCAGGAATTACTAGACTGTCAATGACAGAACATTCACTGCTGTAGTTTCATCCTGAAGGAATGTTGACCTCCCTCTCTTCCTCCAGGAGTTTATCCTGTAAACATCTTTAATTCTGTTAAGTATTAAAAATACCAGTTTAAATGTCTATATGACATTTTAATTTAAGATCATAAAAGAAAAAATATGATAAAAGTACTTAAAAGGATCAGGAAAAATAGGGAACAATATGGATAACGTGAACTAACTTAAAATCCTAGGACATTAAAATTATTAGAGAAGGCATCTTGGATTTTAAAATTAGTTTTATGTCAACTAAAAAGACACGTGGGTAGTAAGACTGTCTACAGTGTCTTATCTAGTGCAGGCGATCAACAAAATAGTACTCAAGACACTTAAAAATGTTTGAATCATGCATCAACTGATCCAGCTCAATAAGGAAACCCCCATATTTCTGTGTTTTTGGTGAATGAATTAGAAAGTTGTAATATGTTTTCTCAAAATGTGTTTTGGTTGCCAATATTCACCTGGAAAACCAATTGGTCCAAAGCAGTATGACATGGATTCTATTTCATCTTTAACTCTCTGTTTTTCAATTGAGTTTCTATTAACTTTTTCCCTTGAGAACACTCCTAAATAACTGTATATTTCTCCGGAAACCTCACTGTAGATATTGTATAATAGTTAATAGTAAACCTAGAATCACTAGAGCTATAAACGTAGGTAAAAGCACCCACTGTTTTTAAACAATGATTATTAAAACCATTACAATCTGGGATAAGGCTATGTAAACTGCAGGTCTTTTCACCCTGATCTCTGAGAGTCCCTCATTCTATAATAAAGTCTTTTACTTCCTGAGGCTAAGATTTAAAGACTAGGTCAAATTATCAATATATTGTTAAATAAGTACTTAATATAAAGACAGTACACAATATTCGACTGATGAATCTGGGCAAAAATGTAAATTTTGCAAGTTTTTTGTAGATAAATTCTAGAAAGCAATGTGGCAGCAGTATTGAATTGAAAGAGAATAAAAGTGATATTACCAGCTTTTTTTTTTTGGTGATATTTAGTATTTTGCTGATTTTCAACTGAAGAATTTATAGCAGCTACATGATGCTTCAGTTTGAAAATGGCAGCAAATATTAAATAACCTCGTAAGACTTTCTTTTTAAATGAAAAGACTGTAAAAGACTATACTGTTTTATAGATACACCTTTTTTTCTATGTTTTAGGCATTGCTGAGTGTTTGCTTACTAATTGAATATAGCAAAATAGATGCCTTAGAAAAAAGCAAAAACATATTTGTTATGTTCATTGGATGTAAATTTCTTATGTTTTTAAAAAAAACAAGTCAAGGTGTGTGGCTTCCTTTTAATATATTTTAAAATACATATGCACTAATTAGTCTTCAAAGATAGTGTATTGAATTACTTCTGTGTTGGAGAAAGTATTACCGTTGTAGTTCTAGTCATAATTACTGACACTGTTGAATTTACTACTTCACTCTGCAACTCTATAAGCAATGAGTTTCTTTGCAGTTTCAAAGAAAAGTAGGTAAAACTTCAAATTATGGATAAAAAAGACTTCCTATTGGCAAATGTGATTATTCAATGAGTATTTATCGTGATATTTTGCATCTCATTTAAAATGATGAGGGAAGGTTTATAAATCAAACAGAATTAGCCATATGTTGACAAGTACTGAGTATGGGTGATAGATACATGGGGAGTTAATTTTACTGATCTTTCTGCTTTTGTTTGAAATTTTGAAAATGTTCATCATAGAAAGTAATCATGAATATTTATCGGAATGTATGACTGTGATCTCCTGAAAGTGGCTAGTCTCTTGGGAACTAAAGCATTTTTTAAAAAAGGTATTTCTTTTTTGGGCGAGGTGCTGGGGATCAACCTTAAGGCCTCTCACCTGCTAGACAAGTACTCTATCACTGAGCTAAATCCCCAACCCCAAAAAAGGTATTTCCTGAAGGAAAAGTATGAACAATGCAAGGAAAGGAAACAACGTTTTTTAAAAAATTTTAAAAGAAATTACCTAATTATCTACTAGCTAGGTAAAAGTTGGGGAGAGACTAGGCAAAGCAATGCTTAATAGTACTGAGTGCTTTGGGAAAAAATAACTTGAGAATGTTTCGTAATGTTTTTGAGGGATTTTTATATTCTTATTTTTATACTTGTACTTTAAATAGCAGGGATATCTAAGCAGTGACTTTCATTATTTATTTTACATATTAAGCATATTATTAGTCTTTTAACTTGACTCAGCCTATTTTATGATGTTTTCAAAAAGTGGTTTTGATGTTATTGTAGAACATTACTTTTTAAAAGTGCCTAGAATTTGCAGGCCTTTCTACCACTAGAGGTCAGCACTCATGAATTTTATTATTTTAGGAAAAGAAAGAAATACGACTTGAGCATGCGTGTGTGCCCTTGTGGGCCCTTGTGTTTCTGTGTATACACTTAGCTATTTATGTCTTAGTTGCATAGATGATTCTAACTTGCCAGCTGTAGAGTCACACAACGTGTGCTCATTGCCATGGTAACCATTTTTAAGATAAATGCACTCCTGAACAATAGTCCCAAAATAGTCTATTACCCATTTTTTGTAGATTTCCACTGCGGCAGCAAAAAACAATTTCGAAAAACCTTGATCTATTCCTTTAACCAACAAAAATAAAGGCAACCAACACATATCCAAACCTTCAGAGAAAATATGGTTATGCGTTACGACAATTTCTGCAATAAACTCGATATGTCTTGGGGATCTGATTTTCATTTTATAGATTATCTACACTTCTCCTGCAACTTTTCACTTCATACATTTACCTATTTATCCTTTCTGAGATTTTTCATCTATAAAACGAAGGGGAAGAAACAATCCCCCGGGCCTCTTCTGGCTCTAAAAGAGTACGGTTTTATGATTTCTCCAGTCATTTGAACCATTATGAGAAGGCGAGCAGGGGAAATAAAAATAACTGAAACTTAAACAATCTTTTCTCCCTGCTAGGTTAGAGAAGGAGAGCTTTAAAATTACCATGGCAACTGGAAAATATTCTTATAAATTCCGAATACTTTTTTCTTTCCAGTTAAAGTTGTTTACATTTTCCTTAAAGTTGAGGATGTCTTAATTTTCCAAAATGAGGAGAAGGTGAAAAGGGCTCTCACGCGGGGGCAAACCCCTTTTGGTAGTTTTAAAGATGCTCATCGTATGCATTCTTTTACACACCCCTTTCCCGAGGTTTCAGGGTCAGGCTTCTCCAAAGAGCAGGAACCCGTCTGGGCCTCTGAAATGGCACAGCGGATGAAAATCAGTGGACAGAGTGGGAAAAGTAGGGCCAATTCTACCCAACCCATTTTAGCGCCTGAGAAGTACAGACCTGGCTTCTCGGCTCGTGATGGCTCTACTTTCTCTTTCACAGCACGACTTCCAGTGCTGTTCAATTTCCTGTGCGCCAAGATTTAGAGAGAGAGAGAGAGAGAGAGAGAGAGGAGATAGATCTTTTATTTACATAAAGGTTAATTTTTATTTAGAGCGGCCTTGTGCAGAATTTTAAGAGGATCACTTTTCCCTTGAGAGCAATCCTTACTTCAAGCCCAATTCTGAATAAATTCTTCTTAAATGATTCTTAAAATGGGAGTGCCTCGTCTCTCATAGCATTCCCTACTGCTAACAAGTCTTCCTTTCTGCTGCTCTCCTCGGGGAAGGAAGACTTCTCCCTTCTCTCGCCAGGACATAACAACTTCTTACAAGCACACCTTGGCCAGGCCGAGACTGTTGCTGCTATTCTTTCCCCGGTCCCAGACACACTGCCAAATACACTAACTACTCTCTGGGTTCACCCTCAGTACTAGGCTGAGCCTCAAGAATCCATGCCCATCTTTTGGCTTCAGGCACATTTAGAAAACAGCCGGTTACTGTCAGTGCAACTACCTTTTTTGGCTAAAGTAAAAGACGTTGGAGACTTTGAAAGGGTAGAGCAGCACCACAGAATCATTACAAAAGGAGTGGTTTGGGTGGCAGGATCGTTATGGTTTAGATCTAGAACCCCCTCCACCCCATTTTGGAAGGTGATTTGATCATGGGGGTGCTGTATTCATCAGTGGATTCATTCACCAATGAGTTCAGTAGCTGAATGGAGAGGGAGGAGATGAGACCTAGTTGGAAGGGTCTACCTCCCTCCCTGGCTCCTCCCTTCTCTCTCTACTTCCTGGTTGCCATGGGATGAAGTATCTTCTCATCTGCTGTCTCCTCTACTATCCTGTCTCTTCCTTGGAGTCAGCTGAGCATAGAATGAAAACATGAGTCAAAACAGACCTATTTTTTACCTTGTGGGTGTTGGGTATTCTGTTTCATTGTTGAGAGAGTGATCAAGGCAAGGACCCGTGATTTCTAAGGTGCCACAAAAGACCTAAGTTACTCCAGGTACAGAACTTCATTTTGGTGCCCATAAATTACTCCAGATTTTGTACATTAGTAGTACAGCCCAGTCACTGAATTTTTAGATATAGGCCCAGTGGAGCCAAAGATAACCATACTTGCCTGTCCTCAGCCCTTGTTAAAACCACCCAGGACAGGTGCTTCTCTCAGAAAACCCACTCATCCGAATTACTCAATTGTTGCTTAGGATCTTTGCTTTTGTTTTTGTTTTTTGGGTGCTGGGGCTTGAACTCAGAAGGTCTTGCGCTTGCTAGGCAAACATTCTACTACTAAGCTCTACCTCCAACCCCAGGATCTTTGAAGAGGCAATATAAGATAAAAGTTAGGTTTTAGTAAGATGTGGTATCCATCTCTGGGGTGTCCTTTCATTGACATGGAAGCACTGTATGGAAGTATCTTTTTTTACTCAAAGACAATTTGTTTTTGAACTTAATTTTCTTGTTTTCTAAAGTATAGTGTCTTGCTGTTCTAATTGTTGAAGACTTTTTTGTTCTAATACTATAGACAAATAATGAAAATAAAGTTTGGCTATTTTTCTGTGTTATGGAGAATAACAGGCATTTAATTTCATGAACAATATGAAATCAAAAAGGTTAATATTTCTCTATGTTATTAGAGCTTTTTTCTTACAATGATTCTTAGGCTTAACTTAAAAATTACTAAATAAAATTTAAATGAATAGTATATTAATCAACTTTGTCAAAATAAGTTAAGTTTCCCAAAGCAACAGCCATAATTATCAGCAAAAATGTTCTTATAAGATTCTTTGGAGAGAGAGAGAGAGAGAGAGAGAGACAGAGAGAGACAGAGAGAGAGAGAGAGAGAGAGGAGAAAAAGGGAGATGGAAAGAAAGAGAGGCTCCCATATTGGGTCAAATGACTGTAATTTTTCTTGTCAAGTGGTATAAATATCTAGCAAATGTTTAATACTAAGAAAATATTTTAGTCAGTGAAATACTTTTCTGTGATTCCGAGTATTATCTGATTTTCTAAAATTGTTTTGCACCCATTTACAGAGCAGTAAGAGAGCCTTTTACATAATCAAATTCCCTGCTCATCGTAGAGTTGTCTGACATCAAAATATACTGAACAAGAAAAAAGCAGCTGAGGATTATTGCAGATAGGCAGGACAAGGCCTGGCGGCTTAATGCCCGCAGTCTTTAAAGAAAAGTGAATTACCTGGAGGAAAATACAATAATTCAGGCGATGGTTTATCTTTCTCTCTTTCAACTTGTGAGTCAGCATGGTGAAAATGCTAGGTTCATTCTTCATCTGCTCTGGAAGAAATCAAGATTGAGGAAGCTCTACTCATGCCTTCGTGATATCACATGCAGTTAGTTTAGGTTCCGTTTGATAGAGAGATATGTATTTAACTGACATTAGTAAGTTTCATCCCTTGGTTTGGCTACTGCCAGGAAAGTCACTTTGATATTTATTCGTATACCCTCTTCTTAAAAAAAAAAAAAAAGCACTATTGCTAAAAATTACTATTAAAAAATGTGAAAATAAAATTAGTTCCATGTGGAAAATATTGTTTGCAACTTCAGTGCCTTTCTGAGGGAACTCAAAATAGTCGTCTTTGAAAAAAATTATTCAGAGATTACTTTTAAGAGCATATGATTATTATTAATATTACTTTATATTCTACTTATTGTAGTGTCAATAAAAGAGATTTGGAATAGATTATAGACAGACTGAATGCCTTTATGTTCAAGCATGCAAAAATATCACTAAGAGTCAAACCTGGGTGATCGGTATATGGAAGGTTTTTATGCTCTTGCTTCTCTTTTTCTTTGAAAAAGTTTGTAATAAAAGGTTTTAGAGGTTGGGGGTTTAGCTCTGCCATAGAGCACTTGCCTAGCAAGCACAAGGCCCTGAGTTCAATCCCCAGCACCCTCAATAAATAAATAAGAGGCTCTAAAAAACCTACTGTCAGATCATATAACTCTTTGGCCTTTAAAAATCTCACTAGTGGTAGGATTAGCTCTTGAAATGAAACTTACACAAGAGAAAAAAAAATCCTTCAAATGAATTAAGCTAATCTGTCTCCCATGGAGGGAAAGGGAAAAAAAACCTTCCTCCTGATATCTGATTATCTTTATACATGTCCATGTTTCACAAATAATTTGAGGCACTTTACCTAACTCTGATAATGGTAGTCAAGTTCACTGTTTTGTGGCAAATTGTTATTTAATGTCAAAGGTTGACAGTAGCAGTGATATTCAGTATATATTTACTTTTTCACTACCAGAAAAAGCAATAGCAGAATGAAACAAAGAGCTGACTGTGTATTGGTGGAGTGGGAGTTTGCCACCTGGCATGCAAGTCAAGAGTGGAAATGTTTTGCTCACAAGAGATATCCTTAACCCTTAAAGACGTATGGATGTTTAGGTATTTGAGAACATAACCAATAGTGAATTTTCTCAGAAACATTGCTGCTTCTTCCGTTTTTGTGATGCTTTTGCACATCTTGTGTCTCTTTCTACCTCATGCTGGGTTTTACTTCTTAGGAATAGGCTATGACGAGGGTGTACCAGCAACAGATTTCCAAATGTGCTGCTTTGCACAGAGCAGCTTTGGCAGCTGAAAAGCTGGCTGGGTCTGTTTTAGCAGCAGATTTCTGAGGCTAAATTTCCAATATTTCTGCAATCGTTCTGAGGCACATTAAGTATGGCTTACACAATGTGCAGAAGCCACATGCTGTCTTTAGTATTCTTGTTTGTTCGTTCGTTTGTTTGTTTTTTGAGACAAGGTCATGCTACGTAGTTGAGGCTGGCCCTGAACTCACTATGTACCCCACGATGGCCTCAAACTCACAACCATCTTCTTGCCTCAATCTCCCTAGTACCGGGATTACAGGAATGGGCCACCACACCCAGCTCCATACTGTCTTTGAAACATTGTGTATTTCATTAAGGAAGCAGCCAACCCTGTGTTACCTGTGCTGATAAGAGAAAGGGATATGTAGACAAATGAGAACTTGCAGACAGTTTAATACTTTGTGGTAGCTGCAGGCTCTATTTCTCCTCTGCACTAAATTGTTTAGTCCAGGTGTTTGACTGAATGCAAAACAAAGCAACTTGAGTTTCAGATTTTCAGTTCTTCCACCTTCTGGTGGAAGTGCCAAAGGTCTGGCAGTCAGAGAGAGGCAGATAAAGAGGGAATTTGAGTCATCCATCTACAGTGGGATCTTTAGATAAAATGTTGTTTACAGAGGCTGCCCTATTACCTAGACACTAAAGAGTATGGTTAGTTATGTACACAACTGTTCCTCTTTGGCCTGATTCTGAATCTAGAGTCTTTAAAGCATTGTATAAACTTAGAGAAACCATGAACTCTTTAAAATTGTACTTTCCTCTGTGTGTGTGTGTGTGTGTGTGTGTGCGCGCGCGCGCGTGCGTGTGTGTGCGTGTATGTGCGTGAGATGTGTGATTGTGGTCCTGGAAATTGAACAAAGGGCCTCATTCATTCTAGACAAGCTTTCTGCCACTGAGCTGCACCCCTAATGTACATTTTTTGTAACTAGAGGTATAGCTTCTGTGGACTTCTATAGCAAAAGTCCATGACTCAAAGGTAATTAGGAATCTTAGTTAAAACAAAGAATTAATTTGACATGTAAATATTGTACGAGCAGGTAAAAAGAAAATGATTACAGATTTGTTTTTGTTTCTGCTTCGATTCCTTGGGGAAAATGAGTAAAGAGGAGTTGTTCACTTCATTCCTTTCTTCTGACTTAATTCATGGACTTTAAATCTATCCCATTCTCTCTCTCTCTTTTTTTTTAATCTCACTCTCTTTTAAAAGAATGTGAGCTAGACCAACTCTGTTTTTCCTTTTGTTTCATATATACCACAAATTAAGATCACAGAATGGGAGAAATGCAAAAAGAATTGTAGAAAATATGACTAAATTCTAATTCTAAAAATATGTGAAAGAGCAATGAATTGAACCAATTAAAATAATATAAGAAATGGTAAAACTTCAAAATGCAAACAATCTAGGTGGGCAGTATGTGTTCATGTTTTTAAAGCAGAAAAGTAGGATTTGACAGTAGTAGCTTAGTTTGAGAGTAGTAGCTTAGTTCGTTATGATAGTAGTTGAATTTACATGGGAATACAAAGGTGAATTTAAGCACCAGTGAACACCTGACTTACTATAAACATTTAGGCTCCAAAGATGTTTTAATGGGGAAAATCATCTTATAATGAGCTTACAATATTTTAGCATAATGTATATTTTATAATAAGGGAAATTTAATATCCTTAACATTTGCCCATAATCAACACTTAGAAGTACCAGGATTATGGTGTGTGCCTACCATGAAATTGTGAAAATGTCATTTTCAGAAATTATTATTTAAATAGGAGTTTGTCAGGTAAAGCAATTTAATACAATTAGGTTTTTAATTTTTTTACTTGAATGGTAAAACAAAGAGTTAGCTATATAAGGTAGGCTATTATTCCATACACATTACTCTACTCCCTTCCCCCTCTTTTCCTCTATTCTATTCATCTAAAAGAAAACTCAGAACTCTATTTTTTCTGCATCTGAAGCCATGTACCAATGGAGATCACAAAACTGGGCAGACAGGAGCAATAATAATAATGATAACAACCACAAGAATAGTAAAAACAAGCTCATTAAGCTGCACAAGATACAACTGCTAAAAATGATCTCAGGCAAGATCATTTCTCATCACCATCTAGTGAGGCAGGTATACTATCTCCATTTTGTAAAAAATTGAAGAGTAGAGGGATTCAGCCACATGTCAAAGGTCACTCACAGTTGTAAGGAGCAAAGCCAGAGTTGGGCATGGTGGTGCACACCTACAATTCCAGCATTTGGGAGGCTGAAGCAGGAGGGTCACCATGAGTAAATCACTTGTGTTCAGCGGGAAGTTGGTATTATCATAGCTTAATCTGTATTCTAACTTGAATTTTGTTTTACTATGAATATCGCCAAAATCCCATATCACATTCTAGTTGTTTGTGTGTGTGCCTGTGTGTGTGCATGTGTGCTGATGGAGATTAAACCCAGAGCCTCACACAGGCTGGGCAGGTGCTGTATGACTGAGCTGCATTCCTAGTCCCAAATTCTAATATTAAAAAAAATCCAACCCATGTTGTATACATTGATTTGGATTCTATTACATGCTATTTATATGTATAAAACCAAAAACTCATGAGTCCTTTCCATTGTGAAGTTACTTGAGAAAAAATGAAAAGTATTCATTATATTAGATTTTGTTTCCATAGAGAAAACTGAAGTTCTTTGAATGACTTTAAAAAGAAAGTTAAGTTAAGCTAAGTCTCTTATTCTGTGGAGTAGAAGTGAATAAACGTGTGAGTTGTGTTACCAAAGATTAGGCAGGCTGTAAGATGGATCTAGTTGGATGTGAATGGTCAAGATCAGAGCTGTAATTAATGTTTTACTGTTTTCTCTTTGAACTTTTCAGATCAGGTCTATTTCTGGCATCTGTTCTGCTGACTGTTAGAGATACCTTATGTTTCATTTAGGCCTGTCTTGGTTACTCTTTGGCCATACCAAGTTGCAGTCTCTGGCTATGTCTTAACTCCTTGTTCCATTTACTATAGATACTGGGATACTGTTGCTCTTTTCTACATTCTTTCTTAATCATTTATAGTGGAGTAAATTTCATGCCTTATGGGCTTTGCCACGTAGGAGAAAAGTACCGATTTAGCATATATCTTTTTATCTATCCTTTCTACGACCACCATTAAATCACAGCAAATTCCAGGTCTTCACCAGAATTGGTTCCTGTATTTACATTATGGTCTGACCATACACATTTAAAACCATTTTAAAAACTGCAATTTCTTGAAAAATTGAAAACCTCCATTAATTTGATATTACGCTTGACCTTTCCCACAATTTGACATTCCTTTTCCTCTCTGCATTCAATTTCATCAGAACGTTGCAGTTTGCCAAAGGAAGGGATGGAGGACATATGAAACTAATACACGTCTACTACTGCATTCCATTGTTTTGAAGAGAAATTCATTCATGTATTTCTATTCTAATCAGACTAGTAATAACTGGTTTAAAGTCTGATGGGGAAAAATGTTGCATGTCTGTAGGAAGAGGGGAACATTACCTTTGGCAGGAGTCATCCGAATCAAAGGGTTTTAGCCTAAGAACCCATGGAAATTCCCTCCAATTTTATTTTCTTTTTCTTACATAGATAAGCAACAGAAGACAGCTAAGAGATTTTAAAACAGAAAACTAAAATATTCTTCATGGTTAGCAAAAATCACTACAGAAATAATTCTTGTTTTAGTCACTGGAGAAAGCAAAGCTAAAGAAAGATGCTTAAATGTTGGTATATCAGGGAAAAATATGGTAGTTTTTTTTTTTCAGAGTTGTTTGAAGGCACTATTTATAAAGGTTTGGGCAGGGTAAAGGGACTCTAGAGGAAATGAGAATCATGTTCACCAGATGCATGAAGAATGTAGTGTCACCCCGGTCTGGCCTTCAGAGCCGTCATAGTGAAAGAGCATACATGAACTTCGCAGTTAGATTGACAAGCGACTCAATACCACCTTTACAATTTGGTTATGGTTGTGACCTTCAACAACTCTAAAAAATTTATTTATTTATTCATTTTTTTGGAGGGGTGCCGGGGACCCAACTCAGGGCCTTGTACTTGCTAGGAAAGTGCTCTACCACTGAACTAAATTTCCAACACTGACATTCAACAATTTAAACAACCTATCTGAATTTCAGTTTCCTTATCTATAAACTGGAAGATAATAATATCTCACAGAATTCTTGAGAAAGGTAGGTGAGAAAATAGAACTACTATATTAGCACCTGACACAGTGTAAAACAATAAAAATTAATTACCATTACTTATTTTTTCCCAGTAGAGATACTAAAATGTCGGCCACAGAAACTGTTAGCATTTAGGATGGAGTTTGGCTGTAATAGAACAGCCCCCTCCCACCAAAGAAAAAGGAGCTGAAATAAAAGTTTATTTGTTTTTCACATAAAATCAGATCTAGATGGGCCAGGTTCTTAGAACAGCCCTGTTCTAAGAAGCCCACAAACACCTTCCACCTCTATGTTCTACCATCCTGCCTGAGCGGTTATTGTCTTAGAGTCGGAGATACTGGTTGTTGCACCCTTGTTAGGAGATGCAGAATGAAGAAAATAGGGGCGAACTGGCGAAAGGACAGCAGCCGCAGTCTTTTAAGAAAGATTCTTGAAAGCTTATGTTCTATTGGCCAGAATGTTAGTTCCGAGGCCACACTAAACTGCAAGGGACGCTGGGAGATGTAGTCTTTCTTTTTAAGCATCACACACACACACACACACACACACACACACACACACACGATTTTAATAACAAAATTCTTTTTGATGTAAAGTATAGAGAAATGAAGCTGAATAATGGGATACATGTCTGTGATCACAACTACTTAGAAGGCTGAAGCAGGAAGATGGCAAGTGCAAAGCCAGCCTGAGCAACTCGGTCTCAAAAATAATAACTAGAGAGGTAGCTCAGCGCTAGAGTCCTTGCCTAGCATGTGTAAGATCTGGGGATTTGGGTTCAACCCCCAGTACCAACATGACGAAAAGCAAAAATGTAGATGAATGCAAAAATTGTGAATTTAGATCTTTATCAAGTTGATACAGTCTACTATAATGTAAAGCTAGGTTTTTAAAAATAGTTATAATGAAATTAAATAACAAGACTAGTATATATAAGGTTTTCCTTCTTTTGTATACTCCGAATTACAAGCAGCTACAGGTATTTAGGATAGGATGGTAACAGGATAGTAGTAGTAGCTTTTCATGAGAACTAAGAGCTGTGTTCAACTTTATTAAATTTTTTTTTTTGGTCTGTCTGCATAAGCTTTTTCTTTTCTTTTTTTTTTTTTTTTTGGTGCTGGGGATTGAATTCAGGGCCGTGTGTTTGCACGGCAAGTACTCTAACCACTAAGCTAAATCCCCAGTCCTGTGCAGTATTTTTAAAAAAGTAGGAAATGAGATAATCTTTCACTGGTAAGATTTTGTAATGCAGCTTCTAAAATTAATTTATTTGTGGTTTCACTAAAAGGGCACACACTATCCCCAACTTCCACTGCCTTAAAATTTTCTTATCTGGCTGATCCAACTTCCCCGGTGGGCTCCTTTCCCAGTTCTTTCACTATCCTGGGTTCCAGATCTTTGTTTCCTCTAAATTAAAATGTAAGCTATAAACTTGGAAAACAACTAGATAAATTCCTTAGCCAGTTAATTACAAAGAGTAAGCAGATCTCTTTGAGGTGTTTGTATTTTTTTAAAAAAAGACCACATACAAAGTATTCGTTCAAAGTAATGCAACTTTACGTGTCGAATTCAAACACAATGGGAGTGTAATTATGGCTCTTTGGTGGCAACAGGACTCAAATCTAATCCATTCCATCCACTCCCTCCCTTGCGCTGGGACACTGAAACGAAAGAATAGTGGATATAATAGCTTTAAAAATGTTTTAAAAGCTCTTATTACGTTTTCCTTTTAAGAAGGTGTCGTGACCAATTCAGTGATCGCTCATTTACTCTTAGTCTGTGTTTTACTGAAGACGGTGGGACATGTTCTCATCGACTAGAAATTAATGTGCATAATATAAAAGATGAACACACAGAAAGACGCTAAAGCCCAAGACCTCGAGGCGAGCTGAGTCCTCTGCGCTGGAGTTTCCCCCTCGTGAACTCCCTGCCGGCCTTGATGTGTGCGCTTCGGGGACCACGTCTAAGGTCTGTGGTCGGAGCAGCAGCCCCGCGGGGTGAAAAGGTTCGGTGCTTCCCAGGAGCGGGATTAGGGTGGAGGCTACATAAAAACGGGAGCGTCCTCCCCGTCAGCGGCCCGCGGCGTCGGCCCGGGGGGCGCCCGGGTCTCGGGGGCGTGCGCGGCCGCCCGGAGGCGCCCCGGCCCCCCGCGGGGGAAACTCGCCCGAACAGCGCCCCGCCCCGCCCCGAGTTTCTGCTGGTTTCTTCAGGGCGTGGCCACAAACGCAACTTCTGGGACGCTGAAGGAGAGCGGCGAGGGACGAAGGGGCCAGCGCGGCCCCGAGCCGCGAGCCGGCAGCGAGGGGGGAGGCGGGAGAGCGCGGGGCGGGGCCTGGCCGGCGCGCACTTCCCCGTCCGGCCTGGCGGGGGCGCCGGCGCGGCGGGTCAGGTGACCGCGCTCGCTCGTCTGGGCTGCGGGAAGCGGCCTCGTTCTCAGCCGCCGTCGCCGCCGCCGTCGCCACACCTAGTGGGGGATCCGGGGAGGCGGCGCGGCGGGGGCCGGGGCGGCGGGCGCCGGGCGCGGGCGCGGGAGGGCGGCGGGCGGGCCAGCGAGGCGGCGGCCGCGGCCAGCTCCGGCGGCGGCGCGGGCCGGGCGCGAGGCCATGGGCGCGCTCCCCTGAGGCGGAGGTCGCGGCGGCGGCGGGGAGGAGGCCGGAGCTGCGGCGGAGGCCGGGCCGGGGCGCCAGGCGGCGGCGGCGGCGGCGGCACCACCATCACCATGTCGCGGTCCGTGCTGCAGCCCAGTCAGCAGAAGCTGGCGGAGAAGCTCACCATCCTGAACGACCGCGGCGTCGGCATGCTCACCCGCCTCTACAACATCAAGAAGGTGCGCGGGCCGGGAGGCCGCGGCGGGCGGGGTGGGGAGGCCGCGGGCGGGGGCGGAATCTCGGCCGGGCCGGCCGCTGCCCGGGACGCGCCGCGGCCTAGCGCGGGGCCCGGCGGGCGGGGAGCGTCGCCGTCGCCCGCCGGAGGGCCGGGAAACGTGGGTGGCCGCGAGCGAGGGGCCGAGGGCCGGGCGGGGATGGCAGCGCCGGTGGCGGAGCTGCACCCGCGTCTCCGTCAGGGGCTCGGGCGCGGGCGGTGGGGAAGCCCGCGTCCCCTCCGCGTCGCCGCTTGGATTCCTAGAGACGCTCCGGGAGCGCGTGGAGCTCTGGGGTCGTTTCACGGGAAGGTGCGGAGGAGGGAGGGGGAGTGAGGGTGGGACCAGCTGTCCTCGGAAATACTTGCAGGCTGTGAGTCACTAGAACAGGAATAACCACCTTGTCGCTCTGTACTCCTCATCTGAGTTTTTCCAACCGTGTACCCAAGCACCATTTGTTA
Source organism: Hystrix cristata (assembly GCA_004026905.1). Lineage (NCBI taxonomy): Eukaryota > Metazoa > Chordata > Mammalia > Rodentia > Hystricidae > Hystrix > Hystrix cristata. Next base: position 81,025 of record PVJO010004937.1, read on the forward strand.
ACGTGATTAAGAGCGAAATATGTTGCTGCTACCCCTGATTTATAGCGTAGTCGGGTAATTTAGGTAACTGTAGCTAATTGACCCAGGAAAACTGTTCACTTCTTGTCCTCAGATTAAGGAGGAAAAGGCTGAATTGGAGTTAAGAAAAGTGGATGTAAAGATAGAAAAAAAATGACATTAATTTTTCTTAGGAGAAGACAACGCAACTGCATTCGTTTTAAGACAAGGTTACGTTTTAAAGAATTTGATAGAAAAAAGTAATAAGGATTTGATAGAAAATTTGATATTTGGGGAGGTTACAGTCTAAATAAATCCTTGTGTCTTCCAGTGTGTATTTGGTGCCATATCTTCATAATTATTTTTATTGGCTTTAATATATCATGAATGTTACCTTGCAGTTTAATCCTAGCGGTACTGTAGATTATAGTGTTAAGGCTACTAAAGATATTTTTTAAATGAAATACATATTAATAGGTTCTAGTGTAAAGATTGATGTATTTGTACAATTTGATGTGGAGCCTACTGTAACTGGCCCGAGTTAATAGTAATGAACTTTGGAAGTGGTTGCTCACCTGAAAGCAGGTACAGTCTGGAGAGCACCAGCCACATGCCTGTTGGTTTCTGCCCCATTTTGTGGGGCAGGAATTCCCTGTAATTACAAAAAAGCCCTCTGTATTCACCATGGAGTCTTGACTATAATTTTATGTAGGTTGGGAATAATTTAATTTTAGGTAATATTACTTACAGGCTGCATTGACCTGAACTTTTGGATGAGGTCATGCTGCATAAAAAATCTGTTACTTGGGGCCCGTGTGCACTTTGTCTAAAAAAAAAAGTCGAACATTACTAAACATACAAGCAAGTCTGACATTACTAGATCTGTGGTATTGTGGTTAAAGGAAATAGTTATGATGGTTTCCAGAAGAGGAAGTGAGAGTAACATCAAAAGTGATTTGGGTATTTGGGCAAAATACCTTTTTTAAAGTAGCCATTATACATTTTTATAGTGCAAGTGCAATCAGAATTTAATATTCGACTTTCATAGATAAGATTAACCTAAATTCTAAGCATTTGAACTCTTGTAATTCCAGGTCATTGCCTTTTTTCAAAGCACTATTTTTTTCATTTCCTGTTTTGAGAAACTTCAGGCGCTTGTATGAACTGCTGAAATTTAAAATAGGTCGAATGTGATCCTTGTTATCTGCAAGTGTCACATATCTTGTGTTACAGAAATAGTGTATTTCAGCACTTGCTGTACGTTTACAATGTTTTTGGGGAAATATTTGCTTACTTTTCCTGATTACGAGTTCTCTCTGGGTAGTGTAATTTATTTTTGAAGTAGCGGTATTTAGGGCATTGCCTGGCATATGAGGCCGTTGCCTAGGGCTTGTTGAAATGAATTGGGGCAGAGGACAACTCACCAGGTGTGTGTTACTCTAATAGCTTTTGGTTTCTTTCCCTTGCATAATTTTGTATGTAAATGCATTAGATAGATTTTGGATCTTTTAGCCTATGAAATTGTCTATAAGACATTTTCTCAGTTGGCTGGGGATTGAAACATTTGTTCAAATATCTTGCCAAAGAAGTAAGATCTGTTCACCATGTGTTTATAAGGTTCATTGCTTCCTGCATTCTTAAGGCAATATAAACCATGTAGTCTTTTCTTTGAATTTCTTATGTTCCTTAAAAAAAACCTTCTACCTCATAATGCATGTCTGACAACCATTTATCACATTTTTATTAATACGTGTATGCATTAAGTTGTTTACCACGTCTTGATTTTTGATTCTATTTTGGCTGGAAGTACAGGTTGAGTATCCCTTATCTGAAACATTTGGAAACAGAAATATTTCCAATTTTAGATTTTTTTTTCAGATTTTGGAATATGTATATGTATATAAAATCAGACATCCAGGGGATGGAACCCAAGTCTAAACATGAATGTTTCATATGTATCTTACATAGCCTGAGAGTAATCTTATGTCATATTTTTAGTGCAACTGCTTTTGACTATGATTTGTCACCTGAAGTTAGTTGTAAATTTCAGATTCAGGAGCGTTTCAGATTTTGGATTTCCTGATTAGGGATGCTTAACCAGTATACAATGGAAATGATGTTAGTGAGCACAAAGAAAAATACTTTAGCGAGCCAAGTAAAATAAGTTATTATAGTTAACGACATGCTCTGACACTTAGATGGGAGTATAAACACAGTTTCTGAAAAATGTTTTTTAATGCGTCAGTCAAAAATATTTGAGATCTGAATTTTTACAAGTTGTGAGAATCTTAGGGAACCTGTAGTTTGAGGATGTAATAATTCATAAAGGGGTATTTTAAGTAAAAGATGGGAAGGTAATGGGCAGTTTTATATTTAATTTTATTCCTTAATTCCTTATAATTTTATTAAAAATACATATTTTCTTCTAAACTTAATAATGCTGCTCTCAGATACAGTGTTTGTTTTTTTTTGTTTTTTGTTTTTTTTTTTACCAAGAACATGTATTGGTACATTGTATACATAATGCTCTTAATCAGGATACAGTGATGTTAAATCCTTTTGAGACTGTGTTTTGTGGTGGTCAGTTAACACCGGGCCAAAGTTAGCAGCCTGCATTCCACTCTTGATTCTGTCACTGAGAGTTCTCTAACGCTGGGCAGGTGGCTTGACTTTCTGAACTTCCCTTGCCTCATCTGTACTGTTTTTTATTTTTTTATTGCTGGAGATTGAACTCAGGGCCTTGTGCTTGCTAGGCAAGTGCTCTACCACTGAGCTAAACCTCCAGCCCTTGCCTCATCTGTAAAATGGAGAAATTTAACACTAAAGTCTATCCTGCTCTAATCTTTATTAGTTCATTTTGAAGTAGTAGAGAAGTTGCAGCCCATTAGTTCTCTATGGTGTAAGGAGAGTAATGCCAGCTCTGCCTACTTCACAGGGTTGTTTGTGAAGATAAAAGCTGATAAACTGTAAGAAGTAGGTTAAAGTTTCTGTGCTTGTTAGGAAGTATTTATTTATGGGTGTGAGCACCTTCTTTGGGTGTTTGTTTCTCTGAAATCTTACTGCTGTTTAATCAAACTCCTAAATCCCAAATAAAAACATTTTGCTGAGTTTGCAGTGTATTTCTTTTTTGTCATTTCCTTTTTGCTTTCCCCTTTTTCTGTACCATTATAAACATGAGATTGATCTCTGTGTCAAGAAGATCTCAGAATACTTGCATGTTTTTTCTCTGATTGACAGTTTTTTTTCCTTATTGATAGTTTTAAAGGGTGGAAAAGGAGACAAAACCCTTTCACAATTGTAAAATGTTTTAATATGGGGATTTCACACAATTCCTTCTTTTAAATTTGATTGTCAAAATATCCCTCCGCTCAGTGCCCCTTAGTCTTCTTCTCATGTTTTCAGATTGAGTTTATTTCATGAGGGGAAAAGAATTAACTGGAATATTAGTGTAAAGTTTAAATCTTTAGCTGATAACCTGCTTCATGGATGAGGAAAAAGAAGAGAGAGCAGTGCTGGGCAAAGGCAGGGGAACTGGCTTCTGCTTCTCCTTTCAGAGTTGTATTGAGGACATTATCTTTCCTGTTGGTCAGTGAGGAGGGGGAAATCAGGTCAGTCTTTTTCCAAGATTGGACTGTGGCAGTTCTATGCTAATAAACAAGAATTTTTTTCTTAAATATGGTGAGAAGAAAACATGCTCAAGTAAAGTTCAGTTTAAATAATATGTAGCCTTATTTTTCAAAGAAGCTCTGTGTAAAATGAGATTTGAATAATTCTTTTGCTTTTTCTGTTGGAAGTAGGCTGAGAAGATAAATTTATTTTCTATCGGTAGAAAATATGGAAGAAAAATTACTAGTTTTTTTAGAAAATCATATTTTTTAATGGAATTGTTAAATAACCCAAGTATCAAATATTTTAATGTTTACAAAAGGAATCCTTGTTTATTATAGAAATACCATAGTAAGTGTAACTTCAAAAATGCATTCCGTTTATTTTCTTTTAAAAAATAAGGCGTATGTACACCCTTTTCTGTATAACGGTTAACATGTTACATGCATATTTTATTATATTATGATTAAATATGGTAGGTTCTTTACAAAAATAAAATTTGAGAAGCAGCATGGGTCCATTTACATATAAATGGAGTTAGGGTCTTTAATCTGTTGCATGTATATTTACATTTAAAGAGAATTAAAGGAATGAACATACTTAGCTAGTTACATCCAGTATGTTAAAAATGAAGCGGCCAGTGCCTGCTTTGGCAGCATATATCCTAAAAATGAAGAGGCCAAGGTGAAAAAGTGTGTGTATGTGGAAAAGTTCTTGTCTTTTCTGGTTAGGATGATTGAAAATCTAATTCCTGTTCTTTGATAATTTGTTAACAGTATTAACATTAAATTAAATTACCACAATAATCTTGCGCCAAATTTAGTGAATGTGCATTTTATGTTAGTACAACTAACAATTTCTTCTCTTCAACCTTTAGACTAATTGTCCAATAATAATAATACGTAATAAAAGTAACGCTGGCTGCCATTTATTGGGGTTTTACACTATGCTTTTTTCTCTTATCTATCCTGAGATCTATGATGAAGGTAGCTATGTTAGACAGAAATTGAGTTTCTGAGAGGTTAAGTAACTTGCCCAAGATCACAAAAAAGCAAGACTTTGGATTGGAATGTTTTTTGACCCCTAATTTTGGGCTTTTAAATTAATTATTCTTGCTATTAGATTTAGAGTCAGTAAATTTTTATAGTAGACATTTCTTCTGAAACCTGCTTGTGGAAAGATATAATTCAGCTTTGAACACAGAATAATTTTTTAAAGAAATGTACACTTACATTACAGAAATAATTTTCCTTTTTACTGTGGACCACTGTGAAATTTACGTGAAAAGACCATTCAGATCATGTAATAAATGTACCAGAGTGATATTTTAAACTTTTATTTTTATGGTAATGGGAAAACGAACCCAGGGACACTTCACTGAGCTTCATGTCCAGCCCCTTTTTTATTTATTTATTTTTAATTTTTGAGACAGGGTCTTGCTAAGTTGACCAAATTGGTCTTCATCTTGGAATACTCCTGCCTCAGCCTTTTGGTAATGACAGCTGCTCTCTGGCTGCATAGTGTATTAAAAAGCAAAATAGTTTAGAATTAGGAACATAAACATTTTAAGTTTTCTGTGGAAATGCATTTTTTATTGACTTTGCATGTTAAACCTATTTTTCCTTTATGGTTAGTTCTAAGATTTAGTTCCTGATGCATTTTATAACGTGTAAACTGAAAATACTAACCATATAATAGAAAAAGAAATAAGTAGGAAATTTTGCTTGAAAGGATAACTAGTCTGTATAAAACAGAAACGTATGAACAGAAGGAAGCAACAAGACAGCAATTTTCTGTTCAATAGTGCGTACAGTCGGTTCCTCACTTAAAGATACTTTGTCTTTAATTTTGAAGTTTCAGATGTAATTTTTCATTTTAGATTTTCATTTTTAAAATCAAATGATGTTTTTTACATTGAAAAATCCTGTAATTTGAAATACAAGAAACACAGTTAACAAAGCATGACCAGTAATGAGTATGTTTTTGTGTTAGACTTTATAAAATTAACAGTACTTCATTACACACATAATATGTTTTCTACTATTTTCAATCTAGTAGAATCTTAATTTCGATCCTGTAATTTAAGAACTAGCAATATCATTGTTAGACTTTGGTAATTTATTTAATCTCGTGATGATGAGAAAACCTAATAGTTAATCATAGTATTGGAGTATTTTACTTAAATAAATGATCAAACTTCATAAGCCTAAAGTTGTAGATAGATTATACATGTACCAGTTTCAAGGGAATGTCTTGTTTTTGTTTTTTGTAGTTGATAGTTGAGTCTGGCCCCGAGTTCACTGTGTAGCCCCAGCTGGCCTCAAACTCACTGCAGCCCTGCTGGGATTACAGGTGTGCGCTGCCTTGCCTGCCGGGAATCTCTTGTTTTAAGTGAAAGAGCCTGTCATGGCAAATACTTCTTTTTTGTGCGGTTGATAGTTTAGCTGTTGCCTATAACAAAACTGCATCTTTAGAACTATTTTCTAAGTCAGATGAGCTGGTCTTTCAGGTCGTACCAAATGGTGAATGTTTCCTTTTTTTGAATTTACTCTTCATTTGTTGGTGTCGTGTTGGCAGCGGAGCTGCAGTGTCAGTTCAGATGAATTCTACAGTGTCAAGGCATTCATATTTTACGGGGACGAAGAGACGTAGATATTTAAATGCAATGTGCGGGTGTGATTGTGGGAGTCTTGAGAGGGGAGTTAACCATTCTGGTCTGGGAAAAATGGGCAGTAGAGTGGATTTGTTCTTGGTTTTGATAGTAGGAGCTTCAGGCAGGCATTGACAAGGGCTAGCCATCATTTTTTGGATTGCAGAACTTTTATTCAGTAGGATAGCTAAAGAAACAAAAAAATAGGGTTATAAAATACCTCAGTAATGCTTTCTTACATGCATATAACTTCTAAACTGCTACATCATTATTTTCTGAACGTTTTCCCATACTAGGCGGGTATTCTGTGGGTCAAGAGGTATGTTCTAGATAGAGCTCTAATGCTGATTTTTTTTTTTTTTTGAAGGGTTTTTTGAGACAGGGTCTCACTCTGGTTTTGAACTCAATATGTAGCCCTGGCTGGCCTTGACCTCAAGGTGATCCTCCTGCCTCAGCCTCCCAAGTGCTGGATTACAAGCTTGTGACACCATACCTGGCTAATGCTCATTTTTTTAACCTTGGACAAATTATCTTTCTGGGCTATAGTTCATTTGTTTCTTATCCATGGTAAAATTTATCTTTTATCAGTACACAATAGAATTATCTGAGGAGGTTTTAAAACACTTTATATTTCTAGATCTTGACTTGATTTACTGAGTAATAATAATAATAAAGTCCGTGAAGTAGTTCTGATGTTCACCTATGAAATATGAAGCCAGGCTTGGTAGTGCCTGTAATCCCAGCACTTGGGAGCCTGATGCAGGAGGATAGCTTCGAGTTCAAGGCCATCCTGTGCTGCATAGAGAGTTAAAAGGCCAGCCTGAATTACATCTCGAGACCTTATCTCAAAGAAAAGAAAGCAAAAGATAGAAAGACGTAAAATGTCTGTTCTTAAAATCTCTGATTTTGTTCTCTGTCATTATTCACTGTCATGATTGAATGTTGTTATCTGGGTTATGTATGAATATCTAGAAGGCTGAGCATAGGCTATCTACTGTAGCAAGACCAGCTTCACGGTACTTACTTGCTCTCAGCTCTTGTTAGTCTTCAAGCTGTGTTTTTTGGCTTTCTAAGCCAGGCTAGTATTCCAACTCTCCCCACCTTGTGGAATACGCTCTTACTAATTTCATAGGTTGAATGTTAAATGAGTTAATTCATGTGAGTTAGTACAGTGCCTGATAAAAGGGTAAGAAGTAAATAAACATTGCCTATGGTTATTCTATTTCTGGGGCTTGGAACAGAATGGACACTTAATGAATGTACATTTTTCTCCGTAAATCAAGCACAAGACCATTAGGAAACATTTCTTGAGCTTTTCCTTTTTACTACTTGTTGTTATATATAGTCTGATATCTACTCACTGTTAATGCAAAATAATTACTTGTATTTCAGAGGTGTATTCTACAGTGGTCCTTTATTTAACTACCACTTAATAACAAAAGTGTGATAAGATATAATACTTTAAAAAATCTATTTATTTAAATAAATTGAGCTGTTTCTGTGTATTGGAAGCTGAGAAATGTTTAAGGACAGTAGTGATATAGACATCCTCTTGTGGATTGAATAACAATTCATAACTATCATTTGAATCACTAAAAATTTTAATAAAGGATTTTGAGGGATGGAATGGGTTGAATTATTTTTGAGTCCATCATTTTCCCAAAACTTGTGCCTAGTGGATAATAAGCATAATTTCTCTATCTGTAAATCTGCTATACCTGGTTTTAGTTAGGTGTCATTAATAAAAATTACATTAATTTGAAAGTAGTTCTGATAATTTCAGGAAACTTTCCTATCAAGTCTCTTAATCTGTTAGCAATGGATTTCTCCCTCCCTCCCTCCCTTTCCACCTTTCTTCCTTTCCACCTACCCACCTAAAGTACTAATTTAGAGTAGATGGGTTGAACAGAGGAGAAAAAAAATAATGGGGAAATTACTACTGATACTAGAAACCAAGGTTTGTTTTGCTGTTGATAGGTTTTTAAATACTGGCTCTTGTCACACCGTGAGTATTGTATTGCTTTCATTTTATTTAGAACAGTGATGGTAAACCTTTTAGAGCTGCTGTGGCACACTTGCCTTGGGCTCACCACCACTGAGGAGACCACAGAACACAATTAAGTTGCATTTTGTTATCTGTAATCTTGGGTGATATCTCTTCTGGGCATTGATTTCAGTTTGTTAAATACTTGGGGGAGTATTTTGTCCCTTTATGCTTTAAAAACTAGTCTTTTTTGGTCATTGAGTTGTTATATTCTTTCTAGCATGAATTGGTCACATTTTGTGTTTTTCTGCTCTTCGACATGATTCATGTGGGGCTGGTTTCCCTACCCTCCCAAATAGCATTCTTGCTGTGACCCTGGGGATTTGATCTTTTTCATTTAATTTATTGAATTAAAAAAATTATTTTGTTCTTAAGTATTTTGCTAAAGGACTGTGTTTTACTGCTGAGTTAGATTAGAATTTAAAAAATAAAACTCATCAAGCTGATCAGATTTTTTTACCTGCATAATAATTACTCTGTGATGGTTTTGAGCAACTTAAGTATGGAAAGATTGTAGCATGCTTTTATACAGTATTTCTTAGAGCTCATATATATAGGTAAACTTTTATAGTGTTTCTAAATCAAATATGAATTTATATTTGGGTTCTGCCAGTTAGTAGTTCTAAAACCTTGAGCAAGACTGTTTCTCTGAAGCTTCTTTGGACGCCCTTGATTGTAGTTTAGGCAGTTTGTAAAGCGTAGGTGTTTTTGCCCAGTAAACATTTTACTTTCCACTGTCCTTGTGTCTTGGATGTTTTCTTGTTTCTTGACTACTTCTTAATTTCTTAAGAGTAGAGGAATTAGAAAAAAAATCCATATTTGACTTTGTTTTTTTTAGCACCATGGTATGTTCTTAAATAAGTAGCAATAACCATGTGAGGTTAAGCTTTGCTACATACTCTTATGTGTAACAGCTTGAGAAAAATTCACAAGGGGTTTTGGTGGTAGGATGGCAGAAAGATTTATTTTAAAGTTATATTTTAACATCCTGTCAAATCTAGTCCTGATATTTCTAGTAAAGACATTTATTTTGTGGCCTGACTAAAATGTTTTTTATTGGAATATCTTTGTGCTTTATCTTTGGTAATAACATGAGATTTGTGTTTTGTGAGAAAATGAATTTGATATTGAATTGACAATTAATACTGACCAAAACTGGTTTTATGGAAAATATTACTTGGATAATTGGAAACTCAAAGTAGGTATACCCTCATATATTGAAAAGTTTTGTTTAAAAAAAGATAATTATTTAGAACTCATTGATTATTTATGTGCTAGGCACTGAAACAAACATGTTATGTGTATTCTACTTTTAAAAATCTTAACAGTTTATTTATGAAGGAGGGTAGTATGATATCCTCATTTTATGGATTTGGAAGGTGAGGCTTGGAGGTGAAGCAGTTTGTCTAAGATCATACACGCTCTAATCCACTTGATTCAAGAGACAGGATTTTTAGTTATTATATTTAAATGTTTTCTAACAGTATGTCTTAATTACTTATCTCTCGTTGCTGAGACAAAATACCCGACACCCAAAGTTAAGGGAAGAAAAGTTTATTTGGCTCATGGTTTGTAGAGGTTTCAGTCCATAATCCGATGGCTCCAAGGCAGGGTGGCATGACAGACAGGCAGAAGGCAGCAAGGTAAGCAAGGGAGTAAGCAGGGGAATAGGTAAGCCTCTTTCGGTCCCTTATATTTTATCCAGGCTGCTAGGATTAGGGCAGTGCTAAACCAGTCAGTGGATTGATTAGTGATCACACGCCCTTAATCCCAGCATCACACACTCCAGATCCAGCCACCTCTGATCCAGCCTCCTCTTAACACAGGAGGCTTTGGGAGGGCATCTAGACACAAACCATAACACAGTACTGTAATTTTATCTGCCACATTAAATAGTGCTAATCTTTTTTAATTTAAAGGTTAATTAGAATATTTATGGAAACTAAAGTTCCAATTCTGAGAAGTAGAAATTTGTAGAAATGTTTAAATTCATTTTAGATCTTCGGCAATTTCAAACTAGTTGTTTTTTGTTTGTTTGTTTGTTTTTTTTTTTTTTTTGAGACAGCATCTCACCATGTAGTCCAGGCTGGCCTCATATTCACTATGTAGCCCAGGCTAGCCTTGGACTCATGGTAATCCTGCCTCAGCCTCCAGAGTGCTGGGATTACAGGTGTTCACCACCATGCCTGGCTGAAACTGGTATTTAATGCATTATGAAAACATACTGAGTCAAAATAAAGTAAAATATAAGGTATAGGAGAGAACATTGTAAGTTCTGTAGCTCATATATAGTTTCACTTCTGTGTTAAGTTTTGGTTCTGATATAAATTTCTATAAACCTGGGAGACTTAGCAGTAATTTTTCAATGTATCTACCTTTTTGGGGGGTTTGGGAAGGTATAGAAGCACTCAGTGTTTCTTCATAATTTGTTAAATATTTTGATTCAGACTTTGTGGTAAGCCTTTCTGAAATGTATTAGTGTAAAATATATTAGTAACTAAGTATAGTAATATATATAGTTTAAGTTTTTGTATCTCAAGGATGGTACTTTTAATAGCGAAGGATAATTTTGTATAAGATTATAGCTATAAGTATGAGTTGCGTTATAGTTTCAGATTGTACTAACAACTGATTGTGTTCTGACCACTTGAAATTATCTTACAATTTGTCCTCAAAATGAAATTTTGTTGGAATGGGAAAGATTAATCTACAAATAGACATGGGGTTAGTTAGAATTTTGCTTTCCTGCTTAATGTAGTACGGAAAGCTCCTAATTGAATTGTAGTTAAAGCTCTTCAACACGAGATAGTTTACCTGGGTGATAACTTTTAGTCACAATATAGTTTATTTCTTGTACTTTCTCTTTTTCTTTTTTCTTTTTTTTGCTTGAGTATTCCTCATAAAAGTGTCTTGTTATTAAGTAAATAAATCAAAGGTTGCTTTTATAAAAAATAAAATGCCCAGTACTTCTATATAGTTCTGTGAGCCTTGTATTTTTTGAGTGCTCATGGTTTGCCAAATACTCTTTAAGTTTCTTTCTCTCTCTCACATAGTGAGTACAGAACTTTTTAGGTTGTAATTACTTTCTCCAGAGTCCTAGATGAAGACAGTAAGGCACAGAGAAGTGAAAAAAAAAATCCCTTCATGGTTTTAAGTGAGGGAGCCGGAATTTAGACATGGAGAACCCAATTTAAAAATGCGTGTTCTTGTGGCTGTGGGGTGTAGCTCATTGGTAAGGCATGTGCTTTGCTTGTGTGAACCTCTGGTTTTCATTTCAGCACCAAAAAACCACATCAGCCTTGCCCCCCCCAAAATCATGTTAGTAACTATAAGGCTAAACTCTATTAAATAAAACATAGAGTGAATTTAGACTCAAAGTAAATGAAGGAAATACTGTATATGATTGAGAGATGGAATCATAGTCATATAGGGAAGTTCATTAATTAATCGTTAGCTTAATATACTATAATATGATAAAGACCATTGCTACTGCGATTATTCATGTTAGACTTTTATTGGGTGACTCTTATCATCATTGTCACTTTTAATAGCAGCTAACATTTTTAGAGCACCTTAATGTGCCATTTTTTGCCCTCTTCAAATCCTCATGACCCTATGAGGTAAGTATTAGTTGCCCCATTTTACAAATAAACTAGGAGATGTTATATATATCCAGGGTCCCATGGTTATTAAGTGGTGAAGATTGAAACCCACCTAATTTTATTCTAGAATCTGTTTTTAACCTTTCTGGCATATTGCCTCCCAATATAGTATGTGTAGGTAAGACCCATTGAGCAATATGGAAAAAGGTTAACGAGTTTCAAGGAAAAGAGCTCTTTGCATACCTCTTTATTTTTCCATTGAAATGAAATTCCGTTCTTTTTCTTTTCAGTGTAAGAATATCTGCTTATACACACTCAGACACACACACACACACACACAGTTAAGTTGATTAAATTTTTGCATAATAAATTCATGATCATGGGAAGTGTGCATTGTAGTCCATTATGTTTTCGTATTTGATAGTTGCTAATACTGTTAGGATGCTGAATTTCTAAATAATCAGAATAGGAAAGATAGTATATATCCTGAAAAAACTGAACGTAATTTGAAGTCACTTTAGGTTTCTGTACTAGACTTGATTTTCATTATGCCACTGGTGTAAGGAAATGTTAATCTGAAGTAGTTTATTTTTGAGCAAATTCTTAGTCACTATTTTATTTTGGGAAGAGCAAATTGGAAAATTAATTTATAAGAAATAGCATTTTAAGGAAATGGTAGTCTATTCTGAGGAACAGTCAAATGTATGTTAAGATCAGGATGTTGAAATGGAATTTATATCCTAGCTTTGTATCGATCTGGTTAAGGGTTATGATTTGTAAGTTTAAAAAATTTTATCTAATTATATTTGAGAATTAAGAGGTTTTTTTTTTAATCGCATTCCTATTTCCATTTGTGAAATACAGGAATGTTTACTTTGATTTTTATATTCTTGCTTGGAAGGAAGCTAGGTGATACTGAAAAAAAGTTTTGAGTCGAAGTGCAAAAGTCATCCAATAACAATTTATTTTTATTCTTGGCTACCGTTTCTTTTTAAGGTATGTAAACTTTCACTGATGGTTTTGCTCCTCTTTCTATAGCTGCATGTAGCCTTTATTTTTCCTTCTTTCTAGTATTATTTTAAGTTGCCTTAGAGCACCAAGATACTGACATGGTTGTACACTTACACAGCAGTATTCAAATTTGAGTAGTATAAACTCTGTATTATTGTATACTAAAACTCGCTACTTAGAGTGCTTTTAAAATTGTAGCACCATACAGTTCTAATTATGTTTTGTTATTTATAGTCTGCAGTACATAAGTTTTCTACTGAAAAGTATGTCATAGTTTGACAATTATTGTTTACACGTAATTCTCTCTCTTTTTATTACAATGCTTCCCCAGCAAGGACAAGTTTGGAAGGTTTGCAAAGCTTTTCACCTTCCCTCTGCCCGCTTGCCCGCTTTCAGATCAGTTTCATGTTTCATAACTTCTCTTTCTGTAATCCACAACATAGCCATAGTAAATAATGAAAAAGACCCATTGAGTTGCAGTACTGCGTTCCCTCACACATAGCAGACAGAAAGGACACATCCTTGGAAAAATGGAACAAAAATAAATAGGAATGGTATAATTTTAGTATTTCCCCAAGAACATCTTACTAGCAAGCAGTTAATTAAATGTCACATAGTGAAAGTGAGTAGTATTCAAGATTACATTCTGTATTGCTAATATTTCAGGTAAAAAGTTCTTTCTAATAATACCTTATGTTTGTGTAGTGCTTTGTAATCTATTACAGTGAATGCTGCACTGCTGATGTGGTCCAATGTAAACATTTCTACTTGTTCTGTGCTTATGAGATATAGAACAGATGTAGATTCATTGTTTGAAGTGCTGCTGGTATGATGGATAACTCATGTTCAGAAGAACAGGCAACACACGTTAGCACTATAAAAATAACTTTAGTGGCTTCCAGTTCTTTTGAACTAGGGCTCTTGTATTAAAATGTTTAAAGTGAATGAGGAAAACATTTTGGAAAAGACATTTAAACATAAGCTTTTATTTTACAACACTTAGAAACATGTCCAGTACTCTACTTAATATTTAATTTTATAATATTTTATTAGCTTCAGATGAATACAATTCTACCTCAAACCAAGATTTTTTTTTTCTTTCTTCTTTCCTTTTCTTTCTTTATTTTTTTAGGTTTGAGCTTTTTCCTTCACTGCTGTTCTACGCTAACTGCTTTGAAACTTTCCATGCATTTTTTTCAGTAGAAGAACATCTCTGTACTGTCTCCCATTGCATATTTCAGCTGTGACAATCCCTGCACTTTGCCTATTCATTTTATCACCTGCTCACCAAAAACAATAAATATATCTCTAATTTCTGATTGCAGATTTGCTATTCTTCATTTTGGAAGGATTCATTTCACTTTTATTACTTTTTTTTATAGGCATGTGGAGATCCCAAGGCCAAACCATCCTACCTTATTGACAAAAACTTGGAATCTGCTGTGAAATTCATAGTCAGAAAATTTCCTGCTGTAGAAACTCGCAACAACAATGTAAGTCATTTTGATTTTTCAGTTACTTGATTTTAGTCCTCTGTAAGGGAAGTGATGGTCAGTATAGTGCTTGTAGTAGCTGTTACTTATTTTGATTTTTTTTTTTCTCTTTTGATTTTGATATACAGATGTGTAAAGGGCTCTGAAACGCAGTGTGCTTACCTCTGAAACTGGATAAAATGATTCTTCACTACTTTGCCATTTTCTTATGGAAAACATCCATTTTTAATTTCTTATACGCAATTTTAAGTTGTAACAATAATGATGTGATGGATATTTATATAGTATCCCAAATACTTGTGTGAATACTTGAGGTGGTTTTTTTTTGTTTTGTTTTGTTTTTTTGGCCTTATAAACTTAAATTTCTTTTAAGGTTAGTAAATGACTTCATAGAGCTTTTATTGTTTTAGTAATTAGTTTTGTTGAGTTTTAAAATATATTTCTTTACTATTTTTGTAATTGACAAAAATATTTGTGTAAAGTAAATGATAAAATGATCGTGTTAGGATCATTATTATCTTCACACTACTTTTTATATGGGAAGATTTTTTTTCTTGGTATAGTAGAAAGTGTAGCATTATTCAGGATCTTTATGTATCTTTCAGTAGTTCTTTATAATAACTTTTGTCTTTTTTTCTTTTTTTTTGGTGCTGGGGTTCAAACTCAGGGCTTTGTGCTTGCAAAGCAGGCACTCTAACCATTGAGCTAAATCCCCACCCCTTAACTTCTAAAAATAACACATTTTGGAAAATTATACCATGGCATTTTTATATAAACTTTGCTGGGGGTTGGAGATTTAGGTGGTAGAGCACTTGCCTAGCAAGTGCAAGTCCCTGAGTTTGATCCCCAGCACCCTCCCCAAATCAAATAAATATTGCTGACTTGGATTCTTTCTGCATATATTCTTTTTAATTTTTTTGATATTCACATTATAATCTTTGCCACTTTTGCTTTATGTACAAATATAGTTTAGAAATTTTCTCTAGTGGAAGGAGATTTCTTATTTTTGAGAATCTCTGTTTAAAACCTATGTTATCATCTTTTTCTTTTCTAAAATTACTTGTGTTCATTGAAGATTTGTAGTTGTTGATGCCACTTCCACTGAAAATGTTTTAATGTAGAAGGAAATGCCAGTCAGAGTTAATAAAAATGTCAGGAAAAGTGCTTCTTCAGTAATTTTTAAAAAAGTCTGTGTTCTGTTTTTGGTTTTGCTTTTTGAAATACTGATTACTAGAGATCTTGGTCTTACAGATGATTGGCATTTGGGGTGATGGTGGTGCAGGAGATGGAACTCAGGGCCTTGTATTTGCTAGGCAAGAGCTCTACCACTGAGCCACCCCAGATGATTATATTTTTAATTGGTATGTTAAGGGCTCACAATTAGTTCCTGATTACAAAAGTGGATTCCTCAAAGTGTGTACTTCTTAAAAACATGATTCTTTCCGTGAGAAGTCTTTTTTTTTGTTTTTTAGTTACCTTATTTGGCTAAGTCATCTGAGAGATTGTATACTCACTCTAAATAAGAGGGGTTTTATTATGAAAATCTAAATTTAATCCTATATATATTCCATTCTTAAGGCTCATGAATCTGACCTGAGATCTTCAGAAATTTAAAAAATATAATATGCATTTATGCATAAATTTTTATTTTGCATAGTTCCTGAATATGCAGTCTTTCTTAGATTATTACTGAGAACTAATGAAATATATATTCACTGTTTAATAGCAGTAATTTGTTAAGGGCCAATTAAGAATTTTTGCTTTTCTGGATATACTTGGCCAACTGTTTACTTGTATAATGAAAGTTCTGTTGCTTTTTGTTCTTTAATAGTTTTACTTTACAACTTCTAAAGGACAAAATTGAATTTTTTTCTTTTTTTGTGGGGGGACAAGGGTGGTACTGATGATTGAACCCAGGGGCATGCAACCACTGAGCTGTATCACTAGCCCTTTTTGTTTTTTGGGACAGGGTCTTACTAAGTTGCCCAGTCCAGCCTCAAACTTGTAATCTTCCTGTCTCATCCTCTTGGTAGTTGGGATTATAGGAATGTACCACCTCACCTGGCCAAAATTAATATTTCTAATAAAAGCTTTATTGAGATATAATTTATATATAAGGAGTGATCAAATTATAAGGTGAATATTTAAATAAAAATTTTTTTTACAGTAAAGGACACATTGCCAGTAATCTCTTCAAATCTTTCTTCTTGCTTTGATCACATTTATCCTGTCATTCCTGCCCCTTTCTTAAAGCAGTTCTGGAAGTCCTTTTTCATGAGTGTGTATGAAGTGTGATCAAAAATGAGTGCCCTTGCTGCGTATGACCCAGTGGAAAGGTGGGCTCATAGAAGGATTACAGTGAGTCCTCGTCCACCTTATTCACTGAATCTGGCACTGTGCGCTTTCTGCTCTTTCCCAGTCCAGACGGCTGTGAAAGGTAAACGTGTTGATTCATCTCCGGACATCAAGGCAGCCATGACAGTGCAACTACAGACACAAAAGAGGACTTCAGAACTGCTTCAGAGAGTGGCGAGAACAGTGGGATAAATGTGTTCTAAATCAGGGGGAATATTTTGAGGGGAATTAGTGACAAATGTGTCTTTTACTATAATAAGTTAAAAATATGTGTACATACTGTACGTATAAGCATTCACTATATTTCTTTTTTGTTTTGGTGCTGGGGATAGAACTTAGGGCCTTGTGCTTACAAAACAAGCACTCTAACTGCCGAGCTAAATCCCCAGCCCCTATTTCTTCACGATGTAATTCACTCATTTGAAATGTACTATTCGCAGGGGTTGAGGATTTAGCTCAAGTGGTAGAGCACTTGCCTAACAAGTACAAGGCCCTGAGTTCGATTCCCCAGCACCACCCATCCCAACTGCCCAAAAAAAAGAAAAAGTACTTTGAAATGTACTAGCACAGAATTGAGGCATAGTTTCTGTACCATACAATTCCCGTATTTGTTGTATACTGTTCATGGTTTTTAGTGTATTCAGTAGCTCAGTCCACTTAAAATATTTTTAGCACCTCAGAAAGAAACTATACCCACTAACATTCACTCTCAGTTTCTTTTCAGTGCACTATTCCTAGTCAAACACTAATCTACTTTTTGTTCATCTCTATGCCTATTCATTTTATTGCTAAATAATATTCCATTGTATGGATATACCACATTTCATTCATTCATGAGCTTATGGATGTTTGGATGGTTTTTACTTGGTTATTATAAATAATGGTGTTATGAGCATTTGTATAAATGTTATTGTGTGTATATATATATTTTAATTTTTTTTGCAGATACATGCCTATGAGTAAATTGCTGGGTTGTGTGATAATTCTGTCGTTAACCTATAAAATTTACTGTATAGTGTTGAGTATTAGGACTGCTTGTAGATTTATTCTTCTGATTGTTTTGTTGCAAAGGCTGAGTTTTGTCATATCGTCTTTACAACTATTCTTTATAATTTGCTTCTGTTATTTTTGAATTGCTGAAATAACAGGTACCAGGGTGTTTGTGCAGTTTTGTGGTCTCAGTTTTGATCTGGGCCTGTTAAAATATTGCTGAGGGATTCCTAGTCAGCTTGGGTTAGGAGATGAACAGTGTGGAGTTCAATAAATATATTTATTTATTTACTCATTTATTCATTAACTTGTTTAATTTTGAGACAAGGTCTCGCTATATAGTACAGGCTGGCCTTGAACTTGTTATATACCCCAGAGAGGCCTCTAAGCCTGATTCTCCTGCCTTGGCCTCACATGTACTGGGATTACAGGCATATGACCTCATGCTTGGGGTACTATTATTTTTTAACTTCATAAAATAGGTTAATGAAAGTTTAAAGACTTGAAATGATAGGTAGCATCTGGGATTGATAGGAGGGTGCAGATTTTTGGCTGCTAAGTGTGCTGTAGAAGTGGTATTGATATCACAGTCTTGTATGTGACATAGAACATGCTTTATCTCAAGAATCAAGGTAAACACTAGTTCTACTTTGATTCATGTTTTTCTTTTTTTTTTTTTTTTCTTTCTTTTTGGTGCCGGGGATGGAACTCAAGGCCTCACCCTTGTTACGCAAGCACTCTAACCACTGAGGCAAATCCCCAGCCTGATTCATGTTTTACAAGTGCTACTTGTCCCCAGTTTCAGAAAAGGTACCCATATAGCTTGTTTCCGGTGAAAATTCCACTGAATAGTTTTCGAAATTCCTGAAGTAAGTTTTTACAAAAAATTTAATCCTACTTTCAGCCAAAAGGTTGCTGATTTATTATCTCTTTAGTAGCTGCCCCGATTACCATACTTTTTAATTCCATTAGGAGATGTGAGCCCCTAACTCTGTGGTGTACAGCATGGTAGGGCACTGCTGACAGAGCAGGATTAGCATACAGTGAGGCTTCCACAATGATGACGGTGGATCCCGGTGAGTCACAGTTACTGTCTCTTGCGCTATGTTCAGATCTCCTTGTGATTTGTGTGTACATAGAGAGGAACCACTTACTCCTCAGATGAGGAAAATAGTAGAAGTTCCTTATTAACAGACAAAAGTTGTTTTGCACATGGAATTTTATTTAAAAGGATTTTCTATAAAGAAAATATTCAGGTATATGTAAAACTTGTCCTACTAATTTTTTTCCGAAAAAAAATTTATTTTTTTCTTTTCGGTGCCGGGGATGAAACTCAAGGCCT
Source organism: Hystrix cristata (assembly GCA_004026905.1). Classification (NCBI taxonomy): domain Eukaryota; kingdom Metazoa; phylum Chordata; class Mammalia; order Rodentia; family Hystricidae; genus Hystrix; species Hystrix cristata. The sequence goes on from PVJO010004937.1 coordinate 100,115, forward strand.
CACCCTTGTTAGGCAAGCACTCTAACCACTGAGCTAAATCCCCACCCTTTTCCGAAAATTTTTAAACTTAGTTTTTTCCTTTCTTCCTTTATATTTACATCTGAAATCTAGTTTGCATTTTATAAAATGGTAAAATGTTTTATAAAATATTTTCTGGTATAAAAATATCACTATGGATTTACCCATTAAACATTTTAGTATAAAATTTTGAGTTTGATTCCCAGATTATTAGAAAAGAATTACGTAAAGGACTGTCCTGTGTGTATTGAATTAGATTTTGGAGTCAGTAGGAAGAAGGACATTGTTGGTAAGTAGAGTGCCACAGAGTAATACAGGGATTCTGGAGTAAAACACAACTCATTACTGAAATAATTTGGAAAGCATGTTTTCAAACTAAGAATATTTTATGTTACATAGTAATACAAGGCCCTATATAAAAAATAATGTTTTCTATTGAAGTTGTGTACAAAGTGACCCAAGAAAAGACATTATAAAACAACGCTTAAGTTGTTTTAAAATCAGCAGTTGATGGGGCTGGGGATTTAGCTCAGTGATTAGAGTGCTTGCCTTGCAAGCACAAGGGCCTGAGTTCGATCCCCGGCACCACAAAAAAAAAAAAAAAAAAAATCAGCAGTTGAGTTCAGAGGCATAGCGTCAGGGTCTGTTTTTGAACACTTAAGAAACACTAAGCAAATATTTGATAAGAAAAAGACTTGTTTGTTATACTTTAACGTAGCCAACTTAGACTTCTGTTCAAACACTGTTTTAGATTTATGTCGGACCCCAAATTTAAACTTTTAAAGCGTTTTTTAGTTAAAAATAATTGTGCCTTTTAGTAGAGCTAACAAATATATCTTGTCAGTGATATTTCTGAAGTAACCCTCAAAGAGTAAGATTCCCAGCTCTAAGAAGCTAAGTGTGCTTTGTGGCTGGGTGGTGGGACTGGGAAGGCCCTTGGTTGTGTTCCCTGTGTGTGGCTCGATAAGGAGTGAGCTGAGAGGATAGACTTGAGAGTTAGTGAGCCAGAATTTCAGTTCTGGTCTTTCCAGTATTACCTGAATGATTTTAGACAACTTACTTAGCTTTTTTTTTTCCTCCCTTGCAGTGCTGGAGGGTGATACCAGGTCCTTGCTTATCCTAGGCAAGCACTCTCCCGTTGAACTACTAATTTAGCATATTAAAACATCACTGTTCTTATATCTAAAATGAAAATAATATCAACCTCAGAGAGCAGTTCAGTGCCTCCTGAAGCACTTAGCATTGCAGTGTGTGCCAGATTATTCTCAAAGAGTGGAAACTGTTATTTGTGTTACCTGTATAACTTTTTGGTCTATTTCATAGCCAGTGTGGTGAGTATTTCTAAATAAAGTCCCCTCCCCACACACTGTACTGTATGTGTATGAGAACATTTACTTCTGTGGCATTAATCAAGTATTACACTATCAATCATCCAAGTATTTATCATACTATTACTACACTGTTATCAAGTGTTATCATACTATTAATCCTGTATTACACTGTCTTCTCTCCTTTGTGTATTGAATGTTTAATTATCCTTCATTTTGTTTGTCTTTTGTATTCCTTCTGTTGAGTATTCATCATCAGCTTGGTGACCTAAATGAGAACCTTCAGAATCTCCTTTGGCTTTCGTGAAACATTCTGGTGATCATTTAGGGTTCATCAGTTTCACCACTGTAATGTTTTGTGAATGTGTTCCCTGCAGGTCTACACTGTCTGCTGGGACAAAAGCCATGTTAATCCAGACCCTGGGTTTTTAATGTCTTCCAGTCTCTCTGCTTGTTGGCTGGCCTCCCTTCCTCGTTCTAGCCTCCCCAGGGAGAGTAGGACAAAATAGAAACAATCTTCTCTGTGGTACCCTGTTTTTGGTACCATGTAGTTATCTTTGAATCTCTTTTGACTGGGAGGTAGTAGGCTGACAAATCAGACTTTGGTTTAAAAGGAATCATCTCTCTGAATAATAATGTAACTTGGAATTGTGACAATATATTTCATAGCGTAATGGAAACATGAAGGAATATTTGTTCTTAACCATATATTAAACTTTGGCGAAGATTTTAATACAGTGAAAGCTAATTCTCAGCATTGATATTCTTTATAAAAGATGATGAGAAGTAAGACCTCAGGGTTTTCCAGTTTCAGGATTTATGTGGATGAGGAAGCAAGAGGAATAGGTATGGGTTGGGGTGCAATAGAGGTGGTACCCAACAGCTTGATATTAGGTGTTTTAGGTATGAGAGGCCTACTAGCTACCTGCCAATTGTATATACTGTACAAAACTAGAACTCAGATTAGGATTAAACTGAGAGTCAAACCGAAATATTATTTATGCCCTGTTGTTTAGGTTTTAAGAGCTAGGAGAAATCCCAGCACTGTGGGAGGCTGAGGCAGAAGGATTTTAAGTTAGAGCCCTGCCTGGACAATTAGTGATTCAGTGAGATGCTGAAGGGTGGGGAGGGGAAAGAGTCCGTTAATCACTGAGAAAAACAGGAGGGTGAATTGACAGTGAAAGTGGAGTGGTGTTGCAAGTCAGTTTATGATTAATAATCATGAACTGAGGTTGGGGGCAAATTCGCTTATGTATGTGCTTTCACCTACTGTAGGTTTTATCAAGCAGTTGTAATAGAGGAAAAGAAGGACAGGAAGTAATTATGATGATGAGCTATTTAAAATTGAAATGAATTAAAAGGAAGTGGGACATGAAATGATGAATGACAGTAGAAGGATAGTAGGGTGAATAGGCCCCCTTGATTTAAACAATGTAAAGAATGGGTGGAGGCAAGTTTTAGAGGTTTCACATGGAGATGTTTCCCCCGGTGATGCTGCCTTGCCTCCCAAGAACAACAGATGTTCAAAAAGACCTAAGAGAATCCAAGATACTTAAAGACAAACTTTCTGCTCTTCATAGGCTTGCCTTTGGAGAAACTTAGTGTGAGCTGTCATTTACTCTGTCAGCATATAAAGCGTTCATGTACCAGAAAGAATCTGTGGGTGCCCTCACAGTTTTAGTCCCTTTAACTTCCCCCATCTGGGATATCCTCCTCACCATTCTTAGAAACTTTGACTGCTTTTTATGGTCTTCATCATACCAATATATAGAGGTTTTTGTTTTTTGCTGTTTCCCTGTTACTATCAGTGAGAGTTTTTTCTTGAAGGAACTGTGAGAATCCATCATTGTAGTTTTTCCACCATCTTTGAACTTTGCACCTACAAACTAGTCGTGGTGCAACTAGCTTCTAAAACTGGATATTCACCTTTTTTTTTAAAAAAAAAGTGGGACTTTTCTGTTATCTGTATATATATCCCTCGCTAGACTATAAACTTATTTAGAGTAGGATGAGTACTTGTAGTTTTTCTTAGCTTCTCCCAGAATTCCTGACAAATGATTGTGATTGTGATCATTTATATTATTACAGTAACTCTTTTTTTTAATTTTTTAATTATTTTTTACCAAGAACATGTATTGGTACATTGCATACATAATGATCATAATCAACATGGTTGTTTTGTACCTGTACATGATACATCTTGGTTTTCCCCCCTCTCCCCCCTTCCCCTCCCCTCCCTTCCATTCACCCACCCCTCCCTATTTGCAATAAGTGTAACTACACTTTACCATTTTTTCCCCCCTTTCATCTTACTTTTCTTTTAACCTTCTTCTTTATCCCCCTTTTCCCTATCTAGTTCTCTCTTTTGAATACAATAACTATTCTACCCCTTTGTCCTTATTTACACTTATGGTT